>CM050171.1:121083332-121190461 GCA_027410445.1 Discoglossus pictus
TTTTAGTCCGTTAAGGTCAACTTTTTTCAATGTCATCTGATCCTTGTAATATGTGGATTTGTCGTTAATTGATCCAGAGAAGAAAAACAAACAAAACCCAATGGATCAAAGCCAATTGTATCACCTACTTGTGCTGAAGAATTTCTATTGTTGCGAATTAAGAATGTATCTTTTACGTGGAATACTTTGATCTCTTATTTGGAGTTGACTTGAATTGGATTGTAGCGTCAAGAAAGAGTCTTGGACTTGTTGGAGCATAGTCTGCAATCTATATTTATTATAAGAGCTGTTTGCAGATTACAAGACATTTCTTACCTCCTTGAGGGGGTAGATAAGTACTTGTTTTTCTTAGTTGTTTTTGTATATCGTGCGCCATTTTGTTTTCATGTTTACAAAACAAAAACCAATGGAATATAAAGTAAAACAAGACAAGAAGCTGCTGACTTGGGCACCAATGAAAGACTTGAGGACCACAAAGAAGAGACATCACAGTATAGAGGGAGATAGTAAAATAGAGAGATAGATATTAACTCCTTCAGTCATTGTGCCCTGATGATATAGACAGATATCTCCAACCACACACAGTGCGATACCTCCTTGAGTGGGTGGATAAGTACTTTTCTTAGTTATCTACTTCTCTTTGTTGTTTTGGTATATGGTGCACCATTTTGTTTTTATGTTTACAAAACAATAACCAATGGAATATAAAGTAAAACAGGACAAGAATATACTGAGCTGGGGGCACACCAAGCAAAGACTCGAGGACCACAAAGAGGAGACATCACAGTATAGAGAGAGAAAGAGAAGAATAGAGAGGAACAAAGACAGAAGAAGGTATTAACTCCTTCAGTGATGGAGAAGTCTACCAATACTCAGTTGGACATTGCCCTGATGATATAGACAGACATATATCTCCGACGATATACAGTGCGGTACCTCATTAGATGGTCTGTGGGTGCTGCTTCCGTGGACTGAGCTGTTCTCAATGGTTCCTTGGTCTGCATCTTTCAACCCTTTCCAGTCAAGGTTTGCCCCCTCACCACCTGAAGGAACAAAGAGGAGTTTAGTAAATCTGGATGGAAACTCAACCAACGTCCAGGATCACTTATCACCCTGATTTTAGAGATGAATGGATTACCAAGACATTCTCCATATATAGGTGGAGAGTTTTGGAGTTTCCTTCTACATCTCTTCAAGTTTCTCATCTAAAAATATCTCACTAATTTCAAATAAGTTGCAAATCAACAAAGGAGTCTCCTGAATCCCATCTTCTCCTTACATATCTCAAGAGTGGAGACTGGATGTGTGACGAACATCTGGAGATGTGATTCAGAAGCTCCTCAAGAGGCCAATGTGATATATCATGATAACTAGAGACAGGTAGTAGCACAGAACTGGACATATGATGAGGGGGTCATTGTATGTTCAGGCCTAATAAAAAGGTCACGTTGGGGCAAACCCATCTGTCTGGTAAAGAGGACATTAATCAGTCTAGGGCTCGACAAATCTAAAAGGTCACTGCTGGGCCCTACATTTGTAAGGGGGCTGCGCTGTAAGGGGGGCTGTGCTGTAAAGGGGGCTGCGCTGTAAGGGGCTGCGATGTAAGGGGGGCTGCGCTGTAAAGGGGGCTGCGCTGAAAAGGGGCTGCGCTGTAAGAGGGGGCTGTGCTATAAAGGGGCTGTGCTGTAAGGGGGGCTGTAAGGGGGGCTGCGCTGTAAATGGGGCTGCGCTGTGAGGGGGGCTGCGCTGTAAGAGGAGACTGCGCTGTAAGGGGGGCTGTGCTGTAAAGGGGGCTGTGCTGTAAGAGGGGCTGCGCTGTAAAGGGGGCTGCGCTGTAAAGGAGGCTGCGCTGTAAGGGGGCTGCGCTGTAAGGGGGCTGCGCTGTAAGAGGAGGCTGCGCTGTAAGGGATACCTGTATTTTGGGATGTGTTTATTTGTTATTATTAGTTATATTCTGTAACTAGCACTTAATGAATTAATAATAAATATGTGAGACATAGAAACATATCAGAAACGTGTCGGATCATAAGTGTATTGTTCAGAGCTAGATGGATACAGGTGACACATTCCACGTAGCCAGGCGTAGGCAGGTTACAGATGCGCACGTGCGCAGACTCTCCTACATTAGGCTGCACTTATCTTACAGCCGTTCCTTATTTAGGCGCAGCTTCATTTTCTGGCTATGTGACCCAAGCATTAAATCCGAGGAATACATGAATATCTGAGCAAGTACTGACGGACGATGGGTAATTTGTCTGACGCACAGGTGCAGGCTACCCAGAATGCTGTGCGGGAAGATTAGAATATGCACAATCATTTAGTGTAAGACGCAGTTGTACGTACACGTATAGAGGACGCTGCAACACCCAACGGGCGCTAGATGTTTTCATTTAAAAAATTGCTTTGAAATGCAATACTCGGAATTAAACTTACTTTCAAACATCAGCTTCTAAGCTTGCAGTTGAGCTTCTTGTCTCCACCCCCATGAGCTTTTCAATAAATGGATGCAATTCGGACTGATGGACAGTGCTAAATGGTCAGGCGCAAACTTAAGTCTGGACAGGAGCAGATGAGCGTCGTCGACTGGACACTTGTTATGCTATATTGGTGACCCTGGCAAGGACACGGGCTTCTGTCTGACCAATTGTGACGGCCTTCCAGTCAGAGTTAATCCCTTGATGACACCATTAGGGGTGGAGGCAAGCAGCTCACCTGGAGGTTGCAAGTTTGATCATTAATTTTCATTGTATAACTTCCATAAAATAACATAGAACTATGCATAAGACTCACTGCACAATATGCAGAAACTTCCTATTGATCATACAAGGCAGACATGAAAGGTCATGGGATCACATGGTAACAAGGTGGAAAACACATGTGTTATGTATGAACAGAGTCATGTGCACCTGTCAGTGTGACCCAGAGCAAGCTATGCCAGGTGTAACCACTGGGGGTCACTGTTACCCCATTATACTGAATAGGATCAGGCTCACAGCTAAATAGCCAACATGCATTTATTGGGAATATATCACCAGGAAAGATATGTCATGATATAGAAGGATCACTCCATGTCCTCTCATCACTCTCACAGAGCCCAAGGGGGGTCTCACAGAGCCCAGGGGGCGTCTCACAGAGACTGGCACAGAGCAGTGCCAGGGTGTAGGAGATCTATGTATACTGTCCTATGGTACCTACACACACGCACACACACTGACAGGCACACACACTGACACACACACAAACACACAGACAGGAACACACACTGACACACAGACACACACACAAACACACAGACAGGCACACACACTGACAGGCACACACACTGACACACACAAACACACAGACACGCACACACACTGACACACACAAACACACAGACAGGCACACACACTGACACACACAAACACACAGACAGGCACACACACTGACACACACAAACACACAGACAGGCACACACACTGACACACAGACACTGACACACACAAACACACAGACACGCACACACACTGACACACAGACACACAAACACACAGACAGGCACACACACACTGACACACACACACACACACACACACACACACACACACTGACACACACACACTGACACACAGACACGCACACACACTGACACACACAAACACACAGACAGGCACACACACTGACAGGCACAAACACTGACACACACACTGACACACACACACTGACACACAGACAGGCACACACACTGACAGACACACACACTGACACACAGACAGGCACACACACTGATAGACACACACACTGACACACAGGCATGCACACACACAGACACACAGACACGCACACACACTGACACACACACTGATACACAGACAGGCACACACACTGACACACAGACAGGCACACACACTGACACACAGACAGGCACACACACTGACACACACACTGATACACAGACAGGCACACACACTGACACACTGACATGCACACACACTGACAGACACACACACTGACATGCACACACACTGACAGACACACACACTGACATGCACACACACTGACATGCACACACACTGACAGACACACACACACACATACTGATTGACATTGGCATATTACATATACATAATAATATTACACACAGGATGATACCAATCCAGTGCCCACGTGATTACAACTACACACCCTGGGACATAAACACCACACAGGCAGATACACCTGTACACATCACACACAGTGCAACACATCCCAACACTGCACAATGTGGTACACCCAGCAAATCACAATATGATACACAATGATACACAATCCCACACTGTAATGTGTATAGATAAATCCCACACAATATGGCACAGTATAACAATGTAACAATCACACAGAGTAACCGAGGCAACAACTGTGTATAGCACAATAATGTACAAGTGACATTACCCAATAACTGCACAGCACAATGATACACAACATGTAGCACACACTGCGACAGCACACAGTATAATACACACCATGCAGCACACCATGACTGACACACAACATGCAGCACACAGTATAATACACACCATGCAGCACACCATGACTGACACACAACATGCAGCACACAGTATAATACACACCATGCAGCACACTATGACTGACACACAACATGCAGCACACCATGACTGACACACAACATGCAGCACACTATGACTGACACACAACATGCAGCACACAGTATAATACACACCATGCAGCACACTATGACTGACACACAACATGCAGCACACCATGACTGACACACAACATGCAGCACACTATGACTGACACACAACATGCAGCACACAGTATAATACACACCATGCAGCACACTATGACTGACACACAACATGCAGCACACAGTATAATACACACCATGCAGCACACTATGACTGACACACAACATGCAGCACACAGTATAATACACAACATGCAGCACACTATGACTGACACACAACATGCAGCACACTATGACTGACACACACCATGCAGCACACTATGACTGACACACAACATGCAGCACACAGTATAATACACACCATGCAGCACACTATGACTGACACACAACATGCAGCACACAGTATAATACACAACATGCAGCACACTATGACTGACACACAACATGCAGCACACTATGACTGACACACAACATGCAGCACACAGTATAATACACACCATGCAGCACACAGTATAATACACACCATGCAGCACACTATGACTGACACACAACATGCAGCACACAGTATAATACACACCATGCAGCACACTATGACTGACACACAACATGCAGCACACAGTATAATACACACCATGCAGCACACAGTATAATACACACCATGCAGCACACTATGACTGACACACACCATGCAGCACACTATGACTGACACACAACATGCAGCACACTATGACTGACACACACCATGCAGCACACTATGACTGACACACAACATGCAGCACACTATGACTGACACACACCATGCAGCACACTATGACTGACACACAACATGCAGCACACTATGACTGACACACAACATGCAGCACACTATGACTGACACACACCATGCAGCACACTATGACTGACACACACCATGCAGCACACTATGACTGACACACAACATGCAGCACACTATGACTGACACACACCATGCAGCACACTATGACTGACACACAACATGCAGCACACTATGACTGACACACAACATGCAGCACACTATGACTGACACACACCATGCAGCACACTATGACTGACACACAACATGCAGCACACTATGACTGACACACAACATGCAGCACACTATGACTGACACACACCATGCAGCACACAGTATAATACACACCATGCAGCACACTATGACTGACACACACCATGCAGCACACAGTATAATACACACCATGCAGCACACTATGACTGACACACAACATGCAGCACACTATGACTGACACACAACATGCAGCACACTATGACTGACACACAACATGCAGCACACTATGACTGACACACACCATGCAGCACACAGTATAATACACACCATGCAGCACACTATGACTGACACACAACATGCAGCACACTATGACTGACACACAACATGCAGCACACTATGACTGACACACACCATGCAGCACACTATGACTGACACACAACATGCAGCACACTATGACTGACACACAACATGCAGCACACTATGACTGACACACAACATGCAGCACACTATGACTGACACACACCATGCAGCACACTATGACTGACACACAACATGCAGCACACTATGACTGACACACAACATGCAACACACTATGACTGACACACAACATGCAGCACACTATGACTGACACACAACATGCAGCACACTATGACTGACACACACCATGCAGCACACTATAGCCCAGCACATGTGGGGGGGGGGGGGGGGGGTCTGAGCTCATCTTACCTGCACTGTGAGATCCAATACAGCCCATAATGAGGAAGGGGGGGCACTTGGGGTGCACAAATACTGGGGGGGGGGGGGGGCAGACAGGGAGAGACAGAAACAAAGAGAGAGCAGGGTACAGAAATAAAGGGAGAGACAGTCAGGGAGGGGGGAGAGACAGACACACAGGGGATACAGGGAGGGATGGAGAGACAAGGTGTATGAGACAGGGAATGAGATGGAGAAGAGACAGAATGAGACAGAGATGAGAGGGATGTGAGAGGGATGTGAGAGGGATATGAGAGGGATATGAGAGGGATGTGAGACTGAGGAGACAGAGATGAGAGGGATGTGAGAGGGATGTGAGACTGAGGAGACAGAGATGAGAGGGATGTGAGAGGGATGTGAGAGGGATGTGAGACTGAGGAGACAGAGAATGGGGGAGAGGAGACAGGATGGAAATCACAGAGACAAAAAGAGAAAATGTCAAAATACAGAGGGGGGCAAAGGGAAAGAGAAGGGGTAGAGAGGGGGGGCAGAAGGAGAGAAGAGGGGGGAGGGTGGGGGCCCCGTCACTGGGGTCTCTGGGCCCGCTCCATGCTGGATGTCTCCGGACGTGACGAGCAGGCGCAGCTCTCTCTCTCTCTCTCTCTCTCTCTCTCTCTCTCTCTCTCAGGGATGCTCAGGGACCAGCAGCCTGCGGGGGAGGGAGGGATGAGACTGCCAGATAAACACAGAGAGACTGCAGGGATTGGCTGAGGGAGGAAACAGCTGGAGAGGGACACAGAGAGAGAGAGACTGCCAGATAAACACAGAGAGACTGCAGGGATTGGCTGAGGGAGGAAACAGCTGGAGAGGGACACAGAGAGAGAGAGACTGCCAGATAAACACAGAGAGACTGCAGGGATTGGCTGAGGGAGGAAACAGCTGGAGAGGGACAGAGAGAGAGAGAGACTGCCAGATAAACACAGAGAGACTGCAGGGATTGGCTGAGGGAGGAAACAGCTGGAGAGGGACACAGAGAGAGAGAGACTGCCAGATAAACACAGAGAGACTGCAGGGATTGGCTGAGGGAGGAAACAGCTGGAGAGGGACACAGAGAGAGAGAGACTGCCAGATAAACACAGAGAGACTGCAGGGATTGGCTGAGGGAGGAAACAGCTGGAGAGGGACAGAGAGAGAGAGAGACTGCCAGATAAACACAGAGAGACTGCAGGGATTGGCTGAGGGAGGAAACAGCTGGAGAGGGACACAGAGAGAGAGAGAGACTGCCAGATAAACACAGAGAGACTGCAGGGATTGGCTGAGGGAGGAAACAGCTGGAGAGGGACACAGAGAGAGAGAGACTGCCAGATAAACACAGAGAGACTGCAGGGATTGGCTGAGGGAGGAAACAGCTGGAGAGAGAGAGAGAGAGACTGCAGGGATTGGCTGAGGGAAGAAACAGCTGGAGAGGGACAGAGAGAGAGAGACTGCCAGATAAACACAGAGAGACTGCAGGGATTAGCTGAGGGAGGAAACAGCTGGAGAGGGACAGAGAGAGAGAGAGAGACTGCCAGATAAACACAGAGAGACTGCAGGGATTAGCTGAGGGAGGAAACAGCTGGAGAGGGACAGAGAGAGAGAGAGAGACTGCCAGATAAACACAGAGAGACTGCAGGGATTAGCTGAGGGAGGAAACAGCTGGAGAGGGACAGAGAGAGAGAGAGACTGCCAGATAAACACAGAGAGACTGCAGGGATTAGCTGAGGGAGGAAACAGCTGGAGAGGGACAGAGAGAGAGAGAGAGACTGCCAGACAAACACAGAGAGACTACAGGGATTGGCTGAGGGAGGAAACAGCTGGAGAGGGACAGAGAGAGAGAGAGAGACTGCCAGATAAACACAGAGAGACTGCAGGGATTGGCCGAGGGAGGAAACAGCTGGAGAGGGACAGAGAGAGAGAGAGAGAGAGAGAGAGAGAGAGAGAGAGACTTTCAGATAAACACAGAGAGACTGCAGGGATTGGCTGAGGGAAGAAACAGCTGGAGAGGGACAGCGAGAGAGAGACTGCCAGATAAACACAGAGAGACTGCAGGGATTAGCTGAGGGAGGAAACAGCTGGAGAGGGACAGAGAGAGAGAGAGAGAGACTGCCAGATAAACACAGAGAGACTGCAGGGATTAGCTGAGGGAGGAAACAGCTGGAGAGGGACAGAGAGAGAGAGAGAGACTTTCAGATAAACACAGAGAGACTGCAGGGATTGGCTGTGGGAAGAAACAGCTGGAGAGGGACAGCGAGAGAGAGACTGCCAGATAAACACAGAGAGACTGCAGGGATTAGCTGAGGGAGGAAACAGCTGGAGAGGGACAGAGAGAGAGAGAGAGACTGCCAGATAAACACAGAGAGACTGCAGGGATTAGCTGAGGGAGGAAACAGCTGGAGAGGGACAGAGAGAGAGAGAGAGACTGCCAGATAAACACAGAGAGACTGCAGGGATTGGCTGAGGGAGGAAACAGCTGGAGAGAGAGAGAGAGACTGCCAGATAAACACAGAGAGACTGCAGGGATTGGCTGTGGGAGGAAACAGCTGGAGAGGGACAGAGAGAGAGAGAGACTGCCAGATAAACACAGAGAGACTGCAGGGATTGGCTGAGGGAGGAAACAGCTGGAGAGGGACAGAGAGAGAGAGAGACTGCCAGATAAACACAGAGAGACTGCAGGGATTGGCTGTGGGAGGAAACAGCTGGAGAGAGAGAGAGAGAGAGACTGCCAGATAAACACAGAGAGACTGCAGGGATTGGCTGAGGGAGGAAACAGCTGGAGAGGGACAGAGAGAGAGAGAGACTGCCAGATAAACACAGAGAGACTGCAGGGATTGGCTGTGGGAGGAAACAGCTGGAGAGAGAGAGAGAGAGAGACTGCCAGACAAACACAGAGAGACTACAGGGATTGGCTGAGGGAGGAAACAGCTGGAGAGGGACAGAGAGAGAGAGACTGCCAGATAAATACAGAGAGACTGCAGGGATTGGCTGTGGGAAGAAACAGCTGGAGAGGGACAGCGAGAGAGAGACTGCCAGATAAACACAGAGAGACTGCAGGGATTGGCTGTGGGAAGAAACAGCTGGAGAGGGACAGCGAGAGAGAGACTGCCAGATAAACACAGAGAGACTGCAGGGATTGGCTGTGGGAGGAAACAGCTGGAGAGGGACAGAGAGAGAGAGAGACTGCCAGATAAACACAGAGAGACTGCAGGGATTGGCTGTGGGAGGAAACAGCTGGAGAGAGAGAGAGAGAGAGAGAGAGACTGCCAGACAAACACAGAGAGACTACAGGGATTGGCTGAGGGAGGAAACAGCTGGAGAGGGACAGAGAGAGAGAGACTGCCAGATAAACACAGAGAGACTGCAGGGATTGGCTGAGGGAAGAAACAGCTGGAGAGGGACAGAGAGAGAGAGAGACTGCCAGACAAACACAGAGAGACTACAGGGATTGGCTGAGGGAGGAAACAGCTGGAGAGGGACAGAGAGAGAGAGAGAGAGACTGCCAGACAAACACAGAGAGACTACAGGGATTGGCTGAGGGAGGAAACAGCTGGAGAGGGACAGAGAGAGAGAGAGAGAGAGACTGCCAGATAAACACAGAGAGACTGCAGGGATTGGCTGAGGGAAGAAACAGCTGGAGAGGGACAGAGAGAGAGAGAGACTGCCAGATAAACACAGAGAGACTGCAGGGATTGGCTGAGGGAGGAAACAGCTGGAGAGGGACAGAGAGAGAGAGAGAGAGAGAGACTGCCAGATAAACACAGAGAGACTGCAGGGATTGGCTGAGGGAGGAAAGAGCTGGAGAGGAGCAGAGAGAGAGAGAGACTGCCAGATAAACACAGAGAGACTGCAGGGATTGGCTGAGGGAGGAAAGAGCTGGAGAGGAGCAGAGAGAGAGAGAGACTGCCAGATAAACACAGAGAGACTGCAGGGATTGGCTTCGGGAAGAAAGAGCTGGAGAGAGAGAGAGACAGCTGGAGAGAGAGAGAGACTGCCACGAGAGGCAGGGATTGACTGAGGGAGGAAACAGCTGGAGAGAGAGACTGCCAGATAAACACAGAGAGACTGCAGGGATTGGCTGAGGGAGGAAACAGCTGGAGAGGGACAGAGAGAGAGAGACTGCCAGATAAACACAGAGAGACTACAGGGATTGGCTGAGAGAAGAAACAGCTGGAGAGAGAGACACTGCCAGATAAACACAGAGAGACTGCAGGGATTGGCTGAGGGGCAACTGGAGAGGGACACAGAGACTGTCAGAGAGAGACTGCCAAAGAAACACAGAGGGACTGCAATGGGAGGAAACAGCTGGAGAGATATTGTATTATACTTTACCCACACATAGAAAGCCACAGACTAAAAGAGACTGCACACCCAGTGTCACACCTATATGGGATTGGAGACTGACATGGGCACAAAGAGAGAGTGTCACACACAGAGAGACAGGCAGGCCAGAGTTAGTTGAGGGGGAGAAACAGCTAGGGAGGGATTGAAATAAAGAGGCCGAGAGAGATAGACTACACATATAGAGTGTCACACACTGAGAGAGACTGCACACAGAGTGTTATAGAGAGTGTTACACACTAAAAAAGAGACCATCACACACAAACACATAGAAGCTGCAAGGAGCACTCTAGTACTGCCACTCAGAGGCTACAGAGAGCAGTCTAGTACTGACACAGAGAGACTGCATGGGACAGTTTAGTACTGATACACAGAGACTACGGGGAGCACTCTAGCACTGCCATAAAGAAACTGCAGGGAACATGACACTGCTGCAAAACAGAGACTGCCCACGATGTCTCTATGTGTATGTCTCTGCTAGTTACTCTCTCTGGCCCTACATGATCCCTGCTGCCTAAGTCTGTCTCTTTCGCATTGATAGGTCTCTTTTGTGCAGGATGCGTCTCTGTGTATGTTATGGTACTTTCTCTCTGTCTCCCACACACTCTCCCCCTCCATGTCCGGCTGTCTCATTAGGATTTCTGGGCAGGTTTTGTTTCCTGCAACAATCACATTGCAGGGCCATAAAAAAAGAAAGAGAGAGAGAGTGGGATGAGAAGAGGAGGAAATGGAGGAGGAGAGAGAGATGAACAGGGAATACAAAGAGGGAGATATAACATATGAGAAGAGAGAGAGAGAGAAGGAAAGAGAGGGCAGATAAAGATGAATAGAGAATATAAAGGGGAAGAGGTGAGAGATGATAAGAGAGTGAGAGATGGATAGATGAAGAAAGAGTTGAGAGAGAACAAGAGGTGGGCTTGGAAATAAAGATGTGCCAAGAGACTTGCATAAAGAAGGAGAGACATGAACCAAGGAGGAGGAGAGAAGAGGAGATAGGTGAGAGATATATGGACATATAAGTGGAGGGAGGAGAGACAGTGACCTGGACGAAGAAGAAGGTGAGAGAGGTGGAAAGAGAAGAAGATCGACAAGAGAGAGAGCAAGAGAGATTGACAGAAACTGAGACAGGGAAAAAGAGATGGTGAGAAGAGAGAGAGATAAAGAAAGAAAGAAACTGAAATATTTTGGGAGAGGTGAGAATGAGTGATGAAGATGAGAGAGACAGAGATATAAATGAAGAGAAAAGAGATACGGGGAGACCAAGAAGAACAAGAGAAAGAGGGAGCCCAATGGATAAAAGAGAGAGCACAAATAGATAATGAGGAGAAATGGGAAGTGAATGGAAGATAGAGGAGACGTGAGAGGGTATAGAAAGAGGAAAGCAAGAGAAAGGCACAGAGATGGAGGGTGGACAAGGCTGGAGACAAATGGAGACCGACATAAAGAACAATGGAAAGGAGAGAAAGGCATAGTGCGAGAGAAGGAGAGAGGAAGATGGGAAAATTGCACAGACAGATGAGATATATATTAGAAAGAGACTGATTGAGAGAGATGGAGGGAGTGCCAGAATATAGCGTATATATAGCGGGGCATGGCCAGCTGTATGGTCATCTAAAGGTCCTGAAGAACACACGTGACCATTGAACCTTATGTTCGACTGTCAGCACAAAGGACCCATCTCTCCATGTTGAGAAGGGAGTGGGTGCATTTTGTGAATATTTGTGATAACATGGGGGGGGGGTTAGAAGAGGAACAACAATTGCTTCAGGGTGCCACAGGGCAACATTGCAATGGTCAAACATGGCACCAGGCAGCCTCATGTCCATCCTTGTATAGAGGATAGTGATTTTGACAGAGAAAATATGAGAGAGATAGCAATGAGGGGAAGGAATGAGAGGGAGGGGGGTACGGAGGGGATACAGTAACATAGGGTACATATAATGAGAGAGCAATGAATGGGAAGGGGGTAGGGAGGGCATACAGTAACATGGGATACATATAATGAGAGGGGAAGGACTGAGACGGGGGGTAGAGAGGGGATACAGTAACATGGGATACATATAATGAGAGGGGAAGGACTGAGACGGGGGGTAAGGAGGGCATACAGTAACATGGGATACATATAATGAGAGGGGAAGGACTGAGACGGGGGGTAAGGAGGGCATACAGTAACATAGGATACATATAATGACAGGGGAAGGAATGAGAAGGGGGTAGAGAGGGGATACAGTAACATAGGATACATATAATAAGAGAGGAAGGAATGAGAAGGGGGGGAGGGAGGGCACACAGTAACATAGGATACATATAATGAGAGAGGAAGAAATGAGAAGGGGGTAGAGAGGGGATACAGTAACATAGGATACATATAATAAGAGAGGAAGGAATGAGAAGGGGGGGAGGGAGGGCACACAGTAACATAGGATACATATAATGAGAGTGGAAGGAATGAGAAGGGGGTAGGGAAGGGATACAGTAACATAGGATACATATAATGAGAGGGGAAGGAATGAGAAGGGGGTAGGGAAGGGATACAGTAACATAGGATACATATAATGAGAGATGGAGTGAGAAGGGGTAGGGAGGGGATACAGTAACATAGGATACATATAATGAGAGGGGAAGGAATGAGAAGGGGGTAGGAAGGGGATACAGTAACATAGGATACATATAATGAGAGGGGAAGGAATGAGAAGGGGGTAGGGAGGGGATACAGTAACATAGAATACATATAATGAGAGGGGAAGGAATGAGAAGGGGGTGTAGGGAGGAGATACAGTAACATAGGATACATACAATGAGAGTGGAAGGAATGAGAAGGGGGTAGGGAAGGGATACAGTAACATAGGATACATATAATGAGAGGGGAAGGAATGAGAAGGGGGTAGGGAAGGGGATACAGTAACATAGGATACATTTAATGAGAGATGGAGTGAGAAGGGGTAGGGAGGAGATACAGTAACATAGGATACATATAATGAGAGGGGAAGGAATGAGAAGGGGGTAGGGAAGGGATACAGTAACATAGGATACTTATAATGAGAGATGGAGTGAGAAGGGGTAGGGAGGGGATACAGTAACATAGGATACATATAATGAGAGGGGAAGGAATGAGAAGGGGGGGTAGGAAGGGGATACAGTAACATAGGATACATATAATAAGAGGGGAAGGAATGAGAAGGGGGGTAGGGAGGGGATACAGTAACATAGGATACATATAATGAGAGAGGAAGGAATGAGAAGAGGGTAGGGAAGGGATACAGTAACATAGAATACATATAATGAGAGGGGAAGGAATGAGAAAGGGGGCATGGAGGAGATACAGAAACATAGGATACATATAATGAGAGAGGAAGGAATGAGAAGAGGGTAGGGAGGAGATACAGAAACATAGGATACATATAATGAGAGGGGAAGGAATGAGAAGGGGGGTAGAGAGGGGATACAGTAACATAGGATACCTATAATGAGAGGTAGAGATGTCGCGAATAGTTCGCCGGCGGACTTTTTTCAGCGAACATAGCATGTTCGCGTTCGCGGCGAACTGCGAACATATGCGAGATTCGACCCGCCCCCAATACTTTATCATTGAGCAAACTTTGACCCTGCATGTCACAGTCAGCAGACACATTCCAGCCAATCAGCAGCATACACTCCCTTCCACACCCTTCTACCTCATGGACAGCAGCCATTTTGGAATCATAAGTAACTTGCAGTCTTACTGAGAGGAAGGACAGTTTGGATGATACTGCATCAATAGGGAAAACCATAGCTAGGCAAGTTTATTCAGTGTCCAGTGCAGTGCTGAAGGACTCTTGTGCATTATTATTATTATTATTATTACTACTATTTAATGTGTAGATGTACCAGCTGGGCATGCATTATTATTATTATTATTATTATTATAATAATAATAATAATAATTATTATTATTATATAATGTGTAGATGTACCAGCTGGGCATGCTCTTGTGCATTATTATTATTATTATTAGTAAAATACTACTACTAATAATAATAATAATGCACAAGAGCATGCCCAGCCAGTACATCTACACATTATATAGTAATAATAATAATAATGTAGAAGAGCATGCCCAGCCGGTACATCTACACATTATATAGTAATAATAATAATAATGTAGAAGAGCATGCCCAGCCGGTACATCTACACATTATATACTAATAATAATAATAACAATAATAATAATAATGCTCAAGTGCATGCCCAGCCGGTACATCTACACATTATATAATAATAATAATAATAATAATAATAATAATAATAATAATGCACAAGAGCATGCCCAGCCGGTACATCTACACATTATATAGTAATAATAATAATAATAATAAAGCAGAAGACCTCCCCTGTGTCTCCCCCCCCACTCCCTCCCATCTGTCTCTCTCCCCCCCTCTCCCCTGTGTCTCCCCCCCACTCCCTCCCATGTGTCTCTCCCCCCCCTCTCCCCTGTGTCTCTCCCACCCTTGCCTGTGTCTCTAACCCCTCTCCCTTCCCCAGTGTTTCTTTCCCCCCTCTCCTGTGTCTTTTCCCCCTTCCCTCTTCCCTGTGTCACTCACCCCTCCCCTGTGTCTGTACCCCCCTCTCCCTTCCCGTGTTTCTTTCCCCCCTCCCCTGTGTCCATCCCCCCTTCCCTCTCCCCTGTGTCTCTCCCCCCTTATCTGTGTCGCTTCCCCCTTCTCCCCTGTGTCTCTACCCCCTCTCCCCTGTGTCTCTACCCCCTCTCCCTTTCCCTGTGTTTCTTCCCCCCTCCTCTGTGTCTTTACCCCCTTTTCTCTCCCCGGTGTCTCCTCACCACTCCCTCCCATTAGTCTCTCCCCCCTCTCCCCTGTGTCTCTACCCCCCACTCTCTCCTGTGTCTCTCCCCCCTCCCATGCGTCTCTTCCCCTCACCTCTCCCTTACCCTGTTTCTCTTCCCCCCTCTGCCCTGTGTCTTCTCCCCCTCTGCCTTGTGTCTTCCTCCCCCTCTCCACTGTGTCTTCCTCCCCCTCTCCCCTCTCCTGTGTCTTCCTCTCCCTCTCCCCTGTGTTTCCTCCCCCTCTCTCCTCCCCTGTTAGCTTCTATACGCATACATACATACGATAAGAAATCTGGGGGGGTTTACCCCTTACCCCCCCCCCCCAGTTCCAACACCCATGTGTACTGTATAATATTGTATTGCATTATGTTATATTATATCACTAGCGACTTGCCTGGCACAAATGACGGGGCAATAAAGCTTGAAGCCATGGCAATGCTGTTTGCCACACAATGTGATGCTTTTTGTACTCTGAGGACCTTCGGCGCTCATTGTGAGTCTCTTCCCTCGTGTCCTTCATGTTTCGTGCTTTGCAACGATCAATCTTCGGCGCTCATCGCAAAGACAGATATATAAGTACAGTGTTAAATATATAATTTTTTTTGTGCAGTGTAAATTAAAAAATGTATTCAGGTCTCAGAGCATAATAAAGTGATTTAGATTTGTAACTGCTTTGAGAGTGCTATCGCTGGCAGCCAATGAGCAGTAATCCAGATATATAACTGCAGAGTAAAAAGTAAAACATTTTAGTGTAGTGTAAAGTCTACATTTTTATTTTCCATTACTAATTAATACTTATTAAATGAATGCACGATAATAACTATTGTGAATGAACAAATGTATTAGGAAGTGCGAAGCGTTAATGTATGTAAAGTAACCGCAGTGTAAAATATGCTATTAAGCGTATTTTTTTTTATATATATTTTTTTTAATAATAATGAATTAATTAATTACTAAAATACTTTACCTATTTGTAATTAATATATCCAGTGATCAATAACCTAAAGAGCTAACAATCAGTTTTGATTTTCCTGCAGCTTACACTGTACATTTGGACTGTTGGTGACCTGAGGTGTAAGTGTCAGCAATGTGCGCAGTGCACGAGGGGAAACCGCTTGTATAGTCGTGTAACGCGCCATTTTAGATTTGTAATGTTATTAGTTGCAAGTTAGTGTTGTAAAATGGCGGCGATTGTGTATGTGTTACGCGGCTCGCCAGCAGTTTCCATTATTTATAATAGTGTATTTTGTACCTCATCTGTTCCTAGGTAAAAGTCGTACATGGCTGGCGATGTTTTGCGCGGTTTGGGGTCGTGTAGCCTCGTTTTCATTTTTTTCCGGACGCCATTTTTTTTGTCGCTTAGCCGATTTACAAGTGCCAACTGGGGAAGACGTTGCAGATATCACATATATAGTTGTGAGCAGGCGGGTTGTTGCTAACGCTGCGGGCTTGCGAAGCGAGGGCCAGAGTTGCTGGCAAGGAGCGCCGAAGGCTCCCACGTCGGCTGCAATGAGCCGCAGGCGGGACTTACACCATCAAATTTACGGACTTACCATCCAAAAATACGGGACTTAGAAAAAAAAACATTACGAGCTCACAAAAATACGACCTTAACGCCCGAACCGCATGCACTTAAAAACATAAAAAACACAATAAATACACACAACAAACACATAAAAAGCTTACCCACAGCAAGGCGGGCACCGAGGACCTCTGCAAGGGAAGTTACACCTCCATTTAAGTCCAAATTCATGAGTTTAGACACCCGAAAATCACCTAAGTGACAGAAAAAATGGCCCTTGAAAAAAAGAAAACGAGGCTACAGGACCCTAAACACGTAAAACACATACGGATTTTCCTAAAAAGCCGTACGAGGTAAAGATACACTATTAACAAGGACGCTAAATCATCCACACCCGCGTACCACATACACATTCCCCGCCATTTTACAACACTAACTTACACAATGCGGAAGTACCCAGCTAACCTAACGGCTTCCCCTCGCGCACGCAGTCTATTTACACTACACACTGCACACATTGCTGACACTTACACAGCAGCTCTAAAAACCTACATTGTATGCTGCAGGAACATGAAAACAGATTGTCAGCTCTTCAGCACAATGCTTCCTGCATATATTACTTACAAATAGGTAAAGTATATTCATTTAGTAATTATTTCATTAGCATACAAAAATACATATACACAAAAAAAACATTATCACATTAAACATAAAAGCCATTCACTGCGCGCCTCACAACGAGCGCCAACGCTGCTCATAGCATACAAAGCCTTGCAATAAGCGCAAAAAACACATCACCGCCGACCAAAGAATAACAGCAAAAGCGCCTATCAGAAAAAAAATACAACCAACAGCCTCGCAATGAGCGCCGAAGGATCTCCGACCGCCAACAAAATGAATGTCTCGTCCAAACCATTACCTGCCTTACAATCTTATTGCCGCCATTTTTTGATGGGCAAGTCGCTAGTAAATATATAAAGATCAAGATAATAAAAGTATCAGGAAATGTAACACAAAGATGCACGCGCGTCTGAATAATACGACAAATACGGATTTTTGTCATAAGTGATATGATCGCAGTATTGGGTCATAAACCCTAAACACTGGAATCTGTTACATACAATTTATTGATGATGTCATTAATGGGCTTCAAGGGGGGGGGATCTCTTTTCATACTTTTTGAGCAGTGCAAATCCAACATACGCAGAGCGGAAACGCCACATCTGTGGGACACACACAAAGGGGTTTATTTTGGGAGAAAAAAACAAACAAATATGAAATATTTAATAATCATATTTTGATGTTACCAACAGATAAGGAAACGAAACTGAGGTTATTATATCTAATAGTAGCAAGCCTGGGAGTACTGGGAGTAATAATACTGCAGCAGGAGGTCAGGACTAATGTCACCTATAGACCCCCAGACAGATAAAGGTCAGTACTAATGTCCCTCTACAGACCCCCAGTCAGATAAAGGTCAGTACTAATGTCCCTCTATAGACACCCAGTCAGATAAAGGTCATTACTAATGTCCCTCTATAGACACCCAGTCAGATAAAGGTCATTACTAATGTCCCTCTATAGACACCCAGTCATATAAAGGTCATTACTAATGTCCCTCTATAGACACCCAGTCAGATAAAGGTCAGTACTAATGTCACCTATAGACCCCCAGTCATATAAAGGTCATTACTAATGTCCCTCTATAGACACCCAGTCAGATAAAGGTCATTACTAATGTCCCTCTATAGACACCCAGTCAGATAAAGGTCAGTACTAATGTCCCTCTATAGACCCCCAGTCATATAAAGGTCAGTACTAATGTCACTCTATAGACACCCAGTCAGATAAAGGTCAGTACTAATGTCCCTCTATAGACACCCAGTCATATAAAGGTCAGTACTAATGTCCCTCTATAGACACCCAGTCAGATAAAGGTCATTACTAATGTCCCTCTATAGACACCTAGTCAGATAAAGGTCAGTACTAATGTCACCTATAGACCCCCAGTCATATAAAGGTCAGTACTAATGTCACTCTATAGACACCTAGTCAGATAAAGGTCAGTACTAATGTCCCTCTATAGACACCCAGTCAGCTAAAGGTCAGTACTAATGTCCCTCTATAGACACCCAGTCAGATAAAGGTCATTACTAATGTCCCTCTATAGACACCCAGTCAGATAAAGGTCAGTACTAATGTCCCTCTATAGACACCCAGTCAGATAAAGGTCAGTACTAATGTCCCTCTATAGACACCCAGTCAGATAAAGGTCAGTACTAATGTCCCTATATAGACACCCAGTCAGCTAAAGGTCACTACTAATGTCCCTCTATAGACCCCCAGTCATATAAAGGTCAGTACTAATGTCACCTATAGACCCCCAGTCATATAAAGGTCAGTACTAATGTCACTCTATAGACACCCAGTCAGATAAAGGTCATTACTAATGTCCCTCTATAGACACCCAGTCAGCTAAAGGTCAGTACTAATGTCCCTCTATAGACCCCCAGTCATATAAAGGTCAGTACTAATGTCACTCTATAGACACCCAGTCAGATAAAGGTCAGTACTAATGTCCCTATATAGACACCCAGTCAGCTAAAGGTCACTACTAATGTCCCTCTATAGACCCCCAGTCATATAAAGGTCAGTACTAATGTCACCTATAGACCCCCAGTCATATAAAGGTCAGTACTAATGTCACTCTATAGACACCCAGTCAGATAAAGGTCATTACTAATGTCCCTCTATAGACACCCAGTCAGCTAAAGGTCAGTACTAATGTCCCTCTATAGACCCCCAGTCATATAAAGGTCAGTACTAATGTCACCTATAGACACCTAGTCAGATAAAGGTCAGTACTAATGTCCCTCTATAGACCCCCAGTCAGATAAAGGTCATTACTAATGTCCCTCTATAGACCCCCAGTCAGATAAAGGTCATTACTAATGTCCCTCTATAGACCCCCAGTCAGATAAAGGTCAGTACTAATGTCCCTCTATAGACCCCCAGTCAGATAAAGGTCATTACTAATGTCCCTCTATAGACCCCCAGTCAGATAAAGGTCATTACTAATGTCACTCTATAGACACCCAGTCAGATAAAGGTCAGTACTAATGTCCCTCTATAGACCCCCAGTCAGATAAAGTTCATTACTAATGTCCCTCTATAGACCCCCAGTCAGATAAAGGTCAGTACTAATGTCCCTCTATAGACCCCCAGTCATATAAAGGTCATTACTAATGTCCCTCTATAGACACCCAGTCAGCTAAAGGTCAGTACTAATGTCCCTCTATAGACCCCCAGTCAGATAAAGGTAATTACTAATGTCCCTCTATAGACACCCAGTCAGATAAAGGTCATTACTAATGTCCCTCTATAGACCCCCAGTCAGATAAAGGTAAGTACTAATGTCCCTCTATAGACACCCAGTCATATAAAGGTCAGTACTAATGTCCCTCTATAGACCCCCAGTCAGATAAAGGTCAGTACTAATGTCACCTATAGACACCCAGTCAGATAAAGGTCAGTACTAATGTCACTCTATAGACACCCAGTCAGATAAAGGTCAGTACTAATGTCACCTATAGACCCCCTGTCATATAAAGGTCAGTACTAATGTCCCTCTATAGACCCCCAGTCAGATAAAGGTCATTACTAATGTCCCTCTATAGACCCCCAGTCATATAAAGGTCAGTACTAATGTCACCTATAGACCCCCAGTCATATAAAGGTCAGTACTAATGTCCCTCTATAGACCCCAGTCAGATAAAGGTCATTACTAATGTCACCTATAGACCCCCAGTCATGTAAGGTGTAACCCTTACACTACCTGATCGATACAACATCATACCTGATGTTTTAAAGCACGTTATTCCAAACAATTTAGGAATGTTAGGGGATTTATGCCCTTTATGGCTTAAAACCAGACTCTGCATCAACTATGTAATTTTCCGTGGGAGTTTTGCCATGGATCCCCCTCCGTCATGCCACAGTCCAGGTGTTAGTCCCCTTAAAACAACTTTCCCATCACTATTGTGGCCAGAAAGAGTCCCTGTGGGTTTTAAAATTCGCCTGCCCATTGAAGTCTATGGCGGTTCGCCGATGTTCGCCGGTTCGCGAACATTTGCGGAGGTTCGCGTTCGCGGTTCGCGAACCGAAAATTTTAGGTTTGCGACATCACTAATGAGAGGTAAAGGAATGAGAAGGGGGGTAGGGAGGTGATACAGTAACATAGGATACATATAATGAGAGG
Organism: Discoglossus pictus; assembly: GCA_027410445.1. Taxonomy (NCBI): domain Eukaryota; kingdom Metazoa; phylum Chordata; class Amphibia; order Anura; family Alytidae; genus Discoglossus; species Discoglossus pictus. The sequence goes on from CM050171.1 coordinate 121,104,689, forward strand.
GGACGTAATGAGAAGGGGGGGCAGGGAGGGTATACAATAACATAGGATACATACAATGAGAGGGTAAGGAATGAGACGGGGAGTAGGGAGGGGATACAGTGATATAGGATACATATAATGAGAGAGGAAGGAATGAAAAAGGGGGTAGGGAGGGCATACAGTAACATAGGATACATATAATGAGAGGGGAAGGAATGAGAAGGAGGGGGTAGAGGGGGTTACAGTAACATAGGATACATATAATAAGAGAGGAAGGAATGAGAAGGGGGGGAGGGAGGGCATACAGTAACATAGGATACATATAATGAGAGGGGAAGGAAGGAGAAGGGGGGTAGGGAGGGCATACAGTAACATAGGATACATATAATGAGAGAGGAAGGAATGAGAAGGGGGATAGAGGGGGGACACAGTAAGATAGGATACATATAATGAGAGGGGAAGGAATGAGAAGGTGGTAGGGAGGGGATACAGTAACATAGGATACATATAATGGGAGGGGAAGGAATGAGAAGGTGGTAGGGAGGGGATACAGTAACATGGGATACATATAATGAGAGGGGACGGAATAGAAGGGGGGGTAGGGTGGGCATAGAGTAACATAGGATACATTTAATGAGAGAGGAAGGAATGAGAAGGTGGTAGGGAGGGGATACAGTAACATAGGATACATATAATGGGAGGGAAAGGAATGAGAAGGGGTTAGGGACGGCATACAGTAACATAGGATACATATAATGAGAGGGGACGGAATGAGAAGGGGGTAGGGAGGGGATACAGTAACATAGGATACATATAATGAGAGGGGACGGAATGAGAAGGGGGTAGGAAGAGCATACAGTAAAATAGGATACATATAATGAGAGGGGAAGGAATGAAAAGGGGGGGTAGGGTGGGCATAGAGTAACATAGGATACATTTAATGAGAGGGGAAGGAATGAGAAAGAGGTAGGAAGGGGATACAGTAACATGGGATACATATAATGAGATGGGAAGGAATGAGAAGGGGGGGGTAGCGAAGGCATACAGTAACATAGGATACATAAAATGAGAGAGGAAGGAATAAGAAGGGGGGGTTAGCGAAGGCATACAGTAACATAGGATATATATAATGACAGGGGAAGGAATGAGAAGGGGGTATGGAGGAGATACAGTAACATAGGATACATATAATGAGAGGGGACGGAATAGAAAGGGGAGTAGGGTGGGCATAGAGTAACATAGGATACGTATAATGAGAGGGGAAGGAATGAGAAGGGGGTAGGAAGGGAGATACAGTAACATAGGATACATATAATAAGAGAGAAAGGAATGAGAAGGGGGGTGGGGAGGAGATACAGTAACATAGGATACATATAATGAGAGGGGAAGGAATGAGAAGAGGGGTAGGGAGGGCATACAGTAACATAGGATACATATAATGAGAGGGGAAGGAATGAGAAGGGGGGTGGGGAGGAGATACAGTAACATAGGATATATATAATGAGAGGGGAAGGAATAAGAAGGGGGCTATGAAGGGGATACAGTAACATAGGATATATATAATGAGAGGGGAAGGAATGAGAAGGGGGGTATGAAGGGGATACAGTAGCATAGGATATATATAATGAGAGGGGAAGGAATGAGAAGGGGGGTGGGGAGGAGATACAGTAACATAGGATATATATAATGAGAGGGGAAGTAATGAAGTAATGAGAAGGGGGGGTATGAAGGGGATACATTAAAATAGGATATAAATAATTAGAGGGGAAGGAATGAGGAGGGGGCTATGAAGGGGATACAGTAACATAGGATATATATAATGAGAGGGGAATTAATGAGAAGGGGCTATGAAGGGGACACAGTAACATAGGATACATATAATGAGAGGGGAAGGAATGAGAAGGGGGGTAGAGAGGGGATACAGTAACATAGGATACTTATAATGAGAGGGGAAGGAATGAGAAGGGGGGTGGGGAGGGGAAACAGTAACATGGGATACATATAATGAGAGGGGAAGGAATGAGACGGGGGCTATGAAGGGGATACAGTAACATGGGATACTTATAATGAGAGGGGAGTCTGAAGACTATGAGCCGTACAAACCAGCAGGAGAGCCAGACTAACAATACAAAGTGAGAAATACCAATATACAGACAGACACATAGATGGCACGAGAGAGTCGGTAACGAAAGCCGCGGGCTCCTGAGGAATCATAAAGACTTTTTTACTATGATACGTCTGGAGCAATGCTCTCCATTATTAACCCTTGCATTCCCATATTCATTCCGAAGCAGGTTGGACTCTGGAGCTAGAATACTTGCACAAGATCATTCATGGTCACACTGCTTGCAAGGTGACCAGTGGGGGCCCAAGTGATGGACATGGACCACCAGTTTTGGATAATACTAGGGATTTTTTTTTTAAATAATCTGACAACCCAAAACACTGTGGCTTTAGCTTGAAACCACACAGATGTCTGCGTTGGGTCAGGATGGGTGGGTTTATCAGCAATGTTATACTAGATTTTGTTGCATATGAAACCTCCACATACCCAAGGAGGCTGTGACAGCAACATGGCATTAGGACCTGTACTGGCTCATCCATTACACATAGCCGGTGTAGAGAGACTACCCATTCTTTATTATAATATTATTGCAGCACTCACTCATCTCCATGCATGGTACAAGTAAGCATAGTATCCATTTTTACACTCAGTATTCAGTTATTACTACATTGTCTGTGACAGTCGGAGCTCAGCACAAAAAGGCTAAATAAAGGAATTATTTTAAAATGTCTTCACCTTTCCTTGTTGTCGGTCTTCATGTATAAGTGAATTTAAATGTAATCCCGTCTGCAAAAGAGACTAAAGAGACTAATAATGAGATCAGACCACTACATATTACTCTGTTGATGTATGGGGTGCTCTCCAAGCTTGTAAATAAGGAAACTTGATTGATGTCCTGGTTTCATCGTTTGATTGAGTGTTGGTTACAGAAGGGGCAATGAGAAGGGGATCATTCCCACAACAGCAGTACAAGGTGAGTGAGGGCTGGCTCTACCCTATGGGCATAATGGGCAGTCACCAAGGGTGCCAATTTATTTGTGGTGCCATCAATGAAGTAAAATATTTCATAGAACTTACACATTAGGTCAGCGCTGAGTAGCCTTCATGCATTGGAAATTGTTTTGTCTACTTTTTTTTCTAGCTTTTATAAGGTACTAGGAGTTTGCCCGTCAAAAATGACAGGTTAAAAATTATAAGGCTGGCAATGCTGTTTGCCACACAATGGGAGGCTTTTGGTCCTCTGAGCACCTTCGGCGCTTATTGCGAGCCTCTCCCCTGTGTACTTCAAGTTTCCTGCTTTGCACTGATCACATTCGACGCTCATTGCAAACCTCTCCCGCTTGCGGTGCTCATCGTGAGCCCTGCGATGAGCGCCTGTGGCGCTCATTGCAAGACTTTTCACTCGCCTGCGCTCATTGAAAGCCTCTCCCGCTCATTGCGTGGCTTTCAATGAACGCCTTTGTGTTCATTGCGAGCCTACTATACTGGCCGCACACCTGCAAGTTTAGTGCTTGGGAATGCCATGTGACTCTTACCAGCATCTCCCCCTGTCCCTTCCCTGTGTGTTTCTCCTCTGTGTGTCTGCTGAATGTGTGAGTAGCGCGCAGTGACTGCCGTTGGTTTTATTTTCAAAGTCCTGCGTGCCCGGCGTTGTTGTAAGTGTTACTGTCTTCAGCATTGTGTATTTTGTAAGTGTTGCGAGCCTGGCGTGGCTGAGCCTCTTTCTCATGCTGTTTCTGAAATTTTGCGTTTTTCGTACTCCATTTTTTTACTCGCTTAGGCGATTTTCGAGTGACCAAAAATGCCAAATATTGGTGTAATTCACTTACAACCTCACTCCCAGGCTTCCTGTGTCTCCCCCTGTCCTCTGTGTAAGTGTGTTCAAATTTTTGGTACATGTGTGACAGCGCTGCTGGCTGCAATGAGCGCCTTCTGAGCTCATTGCAGCCTAACTGCTTCGCCCTGCTTTGCTAGGCTCGCTTGTGTGACGGCGCCGCTGGCTCACCTTGCTTTGCGAGGCTCGCGGTTGCGTTACCTCGCAAACGTTACGAACACTGACAACTATATACAGTGCCTTGCAAAAGTATTCACCCCCTTGGCATTTTTCGGGTTTTGTTGCCTCACAACCTGGAATTAACATGGATTGTTTGAGGATTTGCATCATTTCATTTACAGAACATGCCCACAACTTTGAAGATATATATATATATTTTTTTTGTGAAGCAAACAAGGACAAAATAACAGAAAAGGTCAATGTGCATAACTATTCACCCCCCTTAAGTCAATACTTTGTAGAGCCACCTTTTGCGGCAATCACAGCTCCAAGTCACTTTGGATGAGTCTCTATGAGCTTGCCACACCTTACCACTGGGATTTTTGCCCATTCCTCCTTGCAAAACTGCTCCAGCTCCTTCAAGTTGGATGGTTTGCGCTTGTGAACAGTAATCTTTAAGTCTGACCACAGATTTTCTATTGAATTGAGGTCTGGGCTGTGACTAGGCCATTCCAACACATTTACATGTTTCCCCTTAAACCCCCCAAGTGTTGCTTTAGCAGTGTGTTTGGGGTCATTGTCCTGCTGGAAGGTGAACCTCCATCCTAGCCTCAAATCACGCACAGAGTGGTACAGGTTTTGCTCAAGAATATCCCTGTATTTAGCACCATCCATCTTTCCCTCAACTCTGACCAGTTTCCCAGTCCCGGCTGCTGAAAAACATCCCCACAGCATGATGCTGCCACCGCCATGTTTCACTGTGGGGATGGGGCTCTTTCGGTGATGTGATGTGTTTGGTTTGCGCCCGACATAGCATTTTCTCTGATGGCCGAAAAGTTCAATCTTAGTCTCACCAGACCAGAGCACCTTCCTCCATACATTTGAGCAGTCTCCCACATGCCTTTTCACAAACTCAAAACGTGTCATTTTGGTTTTTGCTGAAAGTAATGTCTTTCTTCTGGCCACTCTGCCATAAAGCCCAACTCTATGGAGCGTACGGCTTATTGTCGTCCTATGTACAGATACTCCAGTCTCTGCTGGTGAACTCTGCAGCTCCTCCAGGGTTACCTTAGGTCTATGTGCTGCCTCTATGATTAATGCCCTCCTTGTCCGGTCTGTGAGTTTTGGTGGGCGGCCGTCTCTTGGCAGGTTGGCTGTTGTGCCATGTTCTTCCCATTTGGTTATGATAGATTTGATGGTGCTCCTGAGGATCATCAAAGATTTGGATATTTTTATAACCTAACCCTGACTTGTACTTCCCAACAACATTGTCCCTTACTTGTTTGGAGAGTTCCTTGGTCTTCATGGCAGTGTTTGGTTAGTGGTGCCTCTTGCTTAGGTGTTGCAGCCTCTGGGGCCTTTTAAAAAAGGTGTGTATATGTAACGACAGATCATGTGACACTTAGATTGCACACAGGTGGACATCATTTCACTAATTATGTGACTTCTGAAGGTAATTGGTTGCACCAGAGCTTTTTATGGGCTTCATAACAAAGGGGGTGAATACATACGCACATGCCAATTTTCTTTTTTCTATTTCTAAAAAATAGTTATATGTATATATTTTTCTCATTTCACTTCACCAACTTAGACTATTGTGTTCTGATCCATTACATACAATTCAGATTAACAAAACATTGAATTTAAGGCTGTAATGTAACAAAATAGGTAAAAAGTCAAGGGGGGTGAATACTTTTGCAAGGCACTGTGTGAGGTTTAATTGACTTTTTTACTGTTTTCCACATGTTTCTGTTATACTGTATATTTGTTATAGAAATAAATAGGTGACTTTGCAAAGAAAAAACATCAAACAATGAAAATATAAAAGTAGCACATTACCGCTATCTTATGATTATAGTATCTCTGTATCTTGAATTTAATCACAAGGAAATCCTTTATAGTTTATCGGCGTGAGCCCGCCATGACGAGAGTTGCTCAGAAATATATATTCACTGAACGCAGCTATTGGTAAAATATCGTGGAGATGTCTCTGGAATTCTCCAAGGAACGCGACAGCAGGAGGGAGACAGACGGCACCACTGGCGAGGATTCGAGAGACGGTCACTACTGTCAGCTGTGGGTGTCTGAGACACAACATCACATATATTATTTATGTCCTGAGACACTCTGCACTGTATTTACTAAAGACTGACTTGTTAGAGAGCTCTTGGAGAGCGTCTCTATTCCTATGTCACTCTATGGGATGGATGCACTAATTTGTCAACTATTCTCCATATATTAAAGGGACTAGATAGGGCTATAGCAGGTCAGATGTACTAAGGTGGGAGAGCTGGAGGAACTCTTGATGGTGACAAACCTTAAAGGGACTCTGTCATCCCAAAATCAATTTGTTTTTAGGTTATTCTTAAAGAGTTTGAAAAACTGTCTATACATTGTGTTATCCATTTTATTCAAAAGTGAATCAATCCTGGGAACAGGTTGTTGCTGCACTTATATGCAAATGAGTGACTCAGGCATATTAATTAGCTGCTTTGATGTGCTAATTAGGATTATAAAGTTCTTCTCCATCTCTGCAGTGGCAAAATAAAGGCCCCCAATGTTATCTAGCAGTTTGACCCCTCTCCCATGCTGATCAAGTACTCTTAGCCGCACATCAGCATACTGAGCCTCAAAATCAATTCTAAATATATCATAAATGATTTAGAGAGAAAAAAACTGCTAGTATAACCTATAACCAGATTATAATTACCGTATTTATCGGCGTATAACACGCACTTTTTCTCCCTGAAATCAGGGAGCAAATTATAGGTGAATGTTATACGCCGATATTCCCTCCTCATCCTTAACCTCCCTCCTCCTTCTAACCCCCCCTCCTCAACCTAAACCCCCCTCCTCAACCTAAACCCCCCTAAATAACTCCCCCTCCCTTACCTGCTTCTGTTCTGGCCTCCGCTCCGCTCCCTGACCTCGGGTGCACCCGGTATATGCTAATGACGTGGCGCACATGTGAGGTCGGGGGGGGGGGGGGTGAGGGGGGGTTTAGAATGAGGAGGTGGGTTGAGGTTGAGGAGGGGGGTTGAGGAGGGGGTTGAGGAAGGAGGATGAGGATGGGGGGTTGAGGGGGTTTGAGGATGGGGGGATGAGGAGGGGGTTTGAGGAGGGAGGTTGAGGAGGGGGTTGAGGATAGGGGGGTTGAGGAGGGAGGTTGAGGAGGGGGTTGAGGATGGGGGGTTGAGTAGGGAGGATGAGGAGGGAGGTTGAGGAGGGGGTTGAGGATGAGGAGGGAGGTTGAGGATGAGGAGGGGGGTTGAGGAGGGGGTTGAGGAGGGGGTTGAGGATGAGGAGGGGGGTTGAGGATGAGGAGGGGGGTTGAGGTTGAAGAGGGGGGTTGAGGAAGGAGGATGAGGATTAGGGGGGTGGAGGAGGGGGTTGAAGATGGGGGTTTGAAGAGGGGATTGAGGAGGGAGGATGAGGAGGGAGGTTGAGGAGGGGGTTGAGGATGAGGAGGGAGGTTGAGGATGAGGAGGGGGGTTGAGGAGGGGGTTGAGGAGGGGGTTGAGGATGAGGAGGGGGGTTGAGGATGAGGAGGGGGGTTGAGGTTGAGGAGGGGGGTTGAGGAAGGAGGATGAGGATTAGGAGGGTGGAGGAGGGGGTTGAAGATGGGGGTTTGAAGAGGGGATTGAGGAGGGAGGATGAGGAGGGAGGTTGAGGTTGAGAATTTTGCTTCAAAGTTCTTTCTTGCATTGGAATGATCACCTTCGGCCCTCTGTGTACTTTATATGCCTCGTGCTTGAGAACCTTCGGCGCTCATTGCGAGCCTGTCCCCCCCCCCCCCGTGTAGTTTATGGGCGTTGTGATGAGTGTTACTGCCTTGGGTTGTGTTACTGGCTTGGGTTAAGTGTTACTGGTTAGGGCTCATTTTTACGTCCATCTGCCTTGTTTTTGTCGTGTTGCGTTTTTTTGGCAGCCATTTTTTTCTCGCTTACTCTATTTTTGATTGTGAAAAAACTCCAAATTTGCCTCAAATTAACTTGCAACATCACTTATAGGCCCCCTGTGGCTCTCCCCCTGTGCTGTGTGTTAGCGTGTATGATAATTTAAGACATATTTAAGTTTTTTTGGTGGTCTTGTCAGTTTGGTGGTTCAGCCGTTAAAGACATAATTTTTCCGAGGTCTGCGATTTTAAGTCCTGCTCCACTGGCAATGAGCGCATGCGGCGCTCATCGCGTGGCCTGCAATGAGCGCCTTCAGCGCTCATTTCTGGCTAAGTGCTGCAAGTTTTAATGCCTCTACTCGCTCATCTCATAAGTCGTGCGCAATCCATTACCATTTTAAACACGGCTTCCTTTAAACATATGCCTTCTGTACTACACAGCTCAGGATGGATTATACACAAGCTAGGAATCCCACCTACGTATAGCTGTTTCAAGGATACTGCCTCTCATCAGCGTGGGGCCGGTTCCTAGCTTGTGTCGTAGATGTTATAGGGCGGTAGTTCACCACCACAATAGAAGCTTGGGAACCTCAGCAGGAACATTCAAATATGATCTTCCTGTATTACCTTTAATATCCCTGACGAAGTGCTGTCTGGATGAAACACGTGTGGAGCCTGTTATGTTGTTTTGCTGATACTACTTTTTTTATGAGTATATTTTTAAATAAATAGTGTTTACATGATACACTAGTTGGTTATTTTGCTTTCCTTCCCCTTCCTTCCAAGTTTTATATTCATAAAGCGGATTGAAGCAGTTGTATCCAACATTCATATATATTCTGAAGATTTAGAAGATTCCTTCATCTGGCACAGCCTTGGGATGGATTCACTGGCATTTGGGCAGATACTTGCCCCGAGTAGCGTTTTACCACTTAGCTTTTTCCTACTTCTACTGTTTGGTATTTTTATGCCCCCAGACTATATAAGCTGTGAGTCACTCTGGCCATGTGCAGACCCCACAGGGAGTAATTAATAATGACTGGGCTGTCGCGCAAAGAGGCAGATTAGAGGGATGGCCGCCAGACAAAAAAATCCAAGATTCAATGTAATTTAGCTGCAAGAAAATGCTTATTTTTTACATTAAGTTCTATATATAAATGACATGTTGCGGTGTACAGATACATTGCATCACATTCAGAACATATGAATTGGAAACATGCATCATATTAAAAATGTTAAAATGATGTATATTCTTCAATAACGAAAAGAAGAGATATCTTGGTGGTCTCTCAGTGTTACAGAGAGGATTATATGAATGCGACGCGTTTCACGCCCACAAGGGGAGCTTCCTCAGCCCACTCAGCTCTGACACTCATGTTTGTGGGAGCTGATCCTTAGTCTGTGGATGCAATTCAGCAGGAACCATCCGTCTCACAGACCGTCCGGCAGGACAGACGGAGGCAACATATGGGAAGAGGAGCCAGAAAAACTCACAGTTTGCTAATGCTAAATAAATGTAATAATAAGAACTTTCTAAAAATAGACTTAAATATAAGATGTGAGCAGAAAATCCACAGCTATCACATATTCACCTCTCACTCCCTGATATAGTGCTCTGTCTAATAGATGGGGTTATGGTGGGCCAGATGTACTAAGGTGGGAGCATGTGGAGAACCATTGCAAGGAATTTAACCAGTTGATATCTGGTCAATAATGATAATGTTTAGTCATTCAGTCATGTCAGATAGACTAATGTGGTAAGTGGGGTTCCTCAGGGTTCAGTATTAGGCCCTCTCCTTGTTACCATATTTATTAATGACTAAGAAGTAGCATTGGAAAGTGGTGTCTCCATTTTCGCTGATGGCACAAAGTTGTGCAAGGTAATTAAAGCAGATAATGATGTACTTTCCCTCCAAAGGGATTTACATAAAATTGAGGAATGGGCATCTAAATGGCAGATGAGATTTAATACGAATAAATGTAAAGTTATGCATCTGGGAAGGAAAAATAGCCATGCAATTTATAATCTTAATGGAGCAAATCTAGGGGTATCAGATATTGAAAGGGATTTGGGAGTGCTTGTGGACAACCACCTGGGTAACAGTGCTCAAAGCCAAGCAGCAGCTACAAAGGCAAGTAAAATATTAGCATGTATTAGGAAGGGTATAGAAGCAAGGGAAGCAAATATAATTCTGCCACTATACAAATCTCTAGTACGCCCTCATTTGGAATATGGAGGACAATTTTGGGCACCACTTCATAAAAAGGACATTTTAGAGATGGAAAAAGTACAGAAAAGGCAACAACACTAATAAGGGGAATGGAGGGGCTAAGTTGTGAAGAAAGACTAACCAAATTAAACTTATTTTCTCTAGAAAAAAGGCGTCTAAGAGGAGATATGATTACCTTATATAAATACATCCAGGGTCAGTATAAAGATTTGTCAAATTAACTTTTTGTGCCAAGAGGTTTTCAACTGACAAGAGGACATCCCTTGAGGTTAGAAGTAAAATGATTTCACCTTAAAGAAAGAAAAGTGTTCTTCACAGTAAGGGTGGTTAAACTGTGGAATTCTCTACCAGAGGAGGTGGTGACAGCAGATTCGATAGATAACTTTAAAAAGGGAATGGATATATTTTTAAATAAAAAGGGCATTCAGGGCTATCCTGGATAATTAGAGAGAGAGTATTGATCCAGGGAGTAATCTGATTGCCAGTATCTGGGGTCATTTTTTGGCAAAGTTTCACTTTTTTTTTCTGTTACTTCCTCTGGATCAATTAAAAATTAACAACTAATCCGTATATTGGAGATCAGAGGAGATCTTAAAAGGTTGAACTTGATGGAATGAAAGTGTTTTTTCAACCTCAATTACTATGTAACTATGTAATGACCTTATGGATCGCAGCACGCCAGTCCAATCGATCTATAGTTATGCCTCTGGTTGTGCTTATCCATAAGATTTTCTTGGCAAAGATACTGGAGTTGGTTGCCAGTTCCTTCTCCAGTCAACCTCGATTGGTCTGACCTCTTTGCTATGACCTGCCTATCTTGACACTGTATGGTATAGCTCACAGCTTCATTCATTCACCACAACAAGGTAGCGATCCAGAAGGGGATCTGGTCAATACATTACACCTATTAGGATTGGTGCTAGCTACATTATAGAGGATTAATAGCAACATAAATACTCTGCTCTAAGGAATGTAACTTTTTTATTTGGTGAATATAATACTCAGTGATTGTTACATTATATGTGGATATACTAATATTATATAATTACACAAGAGCAAAAAAACCTTTGGCATTTTACCGGACTTTGGTATATAATAATATAACCTGACCCCCCAATATACTCCCTGTACTATACAACTATACGCCCCCAAGGGTCGGATATACTCTAAGAGGGGACTGTCCGTGTAATTTAATACAAATCTCAGTTTGATCGATCTAACATATACTTTTTTATATTTTATAATTGTTATTTACCTTTTTATAATACGATTAGTTTAAATAGACTATTAATAAAAGTTATGTTTTATAAATATCTACCTCTCTTGCCTGGTCCTTTCTGGAATATTATCATGTATATTATTTAATATAATGAATAGCAAGAATTGACCGGCAAGAGGCCATAACATTAAATTTTATTGAGAAAAAAATGATGTTGGTTACCATGCTGGTCCCTGGAGGCATCCATGATACATGGGACATAGCGGTGACATGATTTGAAACGTGTTTTGTAATATCACATATAATTACTATTACTGTTTATTTGTAATGTGCCAACATATTCCGTAGCGCAATACATAAGTTGTGATCAAGGCAAAACAATATTTACACATTACAAAGATGGAGGGCCATGGCTTTGAGCTTAGAATTCAGTGTCCATACAGCTTTCCCCAAAGCACCTCGCAAGACTGAAAACCCGCAGACTTACAATCTTAGGATGTGGTAGAGGAGGGTGAGAAATGCAATGTGTATGTTAAGGAGGGAGGTGATAGGCTTCTTTAAACAGGTGTGTTTTTAGTGAGGTTTTGAAGCAGGAGCATAGTCTAGTGGAGCGAGGCAAGGAGTTCCAGAAAATAGGGGCAGCGCAAGAAAAGTCCTGAAGGAGGTGATGAGAGAGGAGGAAAGAAGAAGGTCATTAGCAGAGCGAAGAGGGCATGTGGGGGGAGTATTTGGAGATTTGAGCAGACATATAAGGAGTGTAGTGTTGTTTAGGGCTTTGTAAGTTAGGGTCATGATTTTAAATTTTCTTCTGGAGGCTAAGACAGAGAGGTTCTGTAGACAAGGAGTCTTTAGTACAGTAGATGAGTCTAGCGGAGACATTCAATATGGATTGAAGGGGGGATAGACGGGTGATTGGCAGGCCAGCCAGAAGTGAGTTGCAGTAGTCAAGATGGGATATGATGAGGGAATGTATTAGGATCTTAGTTGTATCTTGTGTAAGGTAGTGACGTATTTTGGAATACGTTAATTAAAAAGACAAGATTTTGTTAGTGACTGTATGTGAGGAATAAAAGACAGGGCAGAATCCAGTAGAACCCCAAGACAACGGGCTTGGGAGGTGGGAGTGATGATGGCGTTGTTGACAGTGAGAGAGATGTGAGGAATTGAAGCTGTAGTAGATGGTGGGAAGATTAAGAGTTCAGTCTTAGACAAGTTGAGTTTCAGATGGTGGGTGGATATCCAGGAGGATATACTAGAGAGGCAGTTGTGCTAGAAGAGAGGGGGTATATTAGGTGCTGAGGGGTTGAGTGTCATCTGCATAAAGATGATATTGAAGTCCAAAATAATTTATTAGTGTGGCAAATGAGGATGTGTAGATGGAGAATAGTAGGGGGCCTAGGACTGAACCATGGAGAAGAAGAGATGCCAGAGAAGGAGACACTAAATGTTCGATCTTGTAGGTATGATATGAACCATGAGAGAGCAGTATCTCTGATTCCAAGGGAGTGGGGAATTTGGATTAGTAGAGGGTGATCAACTGTGTCATAGGCAGCAGAGAGATCCAGGAGAAGTAGAATAGAAAAGTGACCTTTGACTTGGCGGTGAGCAGGTCACTAGTGACTTTTGTAAGAGCTGTCTCAGGGGAGTGTTGGGGCCGGAAGCCAGATTGGGAGGTGTCAAAAAGGGAGTTGGAGGAAATAAATTGGTTAAGGCGATTGTAGACGAGCCGCTCAAGCAGTTTGGAAGCGAGGGGAGGTAGAGAGATAGGGTGGTAGTTATTTGCAGAATCAGTGTCAGATGAGGGCTTTTTACGAATGGGGTTAATTATGGCATGTTTTTAGAAATGATGGAAATGTGCCAGTGTGTAAGGAAAGGTTGAATAGATGAGTGAGAGCTGGGGTAAGGGTGGTGGAGAGGGGAGGGCTAAGCGGTTGTGATGAGGGAGATCGAAGATCTGGTGTTAGGCTATGAGACAGTCCCAAATGAGAGAGACCTGAGACTGAGGAAGAGAGGTGCCATGACTGCTCAAACACTGCAAAGACATGACGATTACTAGACTTCAGATGACTCATGCACATCCTGTTTATTCCTTATTCTTATCATAGAATATTTACCTTATTTATAGTATTTATCCTGTGAGTGATGACGTGTCCCACATGTTCGGTCACATTTCCTTTCTGCTCCTCTCCTACTATAAGCTGCTGCTCAAGGTGGGGAATATTTCCTGAGGGCCTCCTAAAATTAATAAACCCTTGGGTTCCAAGACATAGGTTTGTTTAGATATATAGACAGATAGATAGACAGATAGATAGATAGATAGATAGATAGATAGATAGATAGATAGATAGATAGATAGACAGATAGATAGATAGATAGATAGATAGATAGATAGATAGATAGATAGATAGATAGATAGATAGATAGATAGATAGATAGATAGACAGACAGATAGATAGACAGACAGACAGACAGACAGACATACAGATAGATAGATAGATAGATAGATAGATAGATAGATAGATAGATAGATAGACAGACAGACAGACAGACAGACAGACAGATAGATAGATAGATAGATAGATAGATAGATAGATAGATAGACAGACAGACAGATAGATAGATAGATAGATAGATAGATAGATAGATAGAAGATAGATAGATAGATAGACAGACAGACAGACAGATAGATAGATAGATAGATAGATAGACAGACAGACAGACAGACAGACAGATAGATAGATAGATAGATAGATAGATAGATAGATAGATAGACAGACAGTTAGACAGACAGACAGACAGACAGACAGACAGACAGACAGACAGACAGATAGATAGATAGATAGATAGATAGATAGATAGATAGATAGATAGACAGACAGTTAGACAGACAGACAGACAGACAGACAGACAGACAGACAGACAGATAGATAGATAGATAGATAGATAGATAGATAGATAGATAGATAGATAGATAGATAGATAGAAACCCAAATGAAATCCCTAGTTGATCACCCTCTTATAAACAAGTACAAATGAATCTGATCTATGTGTCTATGGGGGCAGTAACAGGTATAGCCATTGTTGCTGAATTGCTCTCTTGCTGCTTATTCCAGCCCAGAACCATTCAGAAATAATTGCTATACCTATGACTCCATTTCTGGCATTAGATTTACATTTTGTTCATAACAATACAGTGACATTAGCTTATTTATAACAGTTTATAGCAAACCAAATGTTTTAAAATTGTCCGTGTCCCCTTAAATATTAATGAAACTCTAAAACTGCCTTAAAGTGCTTCTGGTAATGTTACTTCTGGCAATAAAATAATGATCCCTTTTAAATTCTGCTAACAGCTTGATCTGCCCAGTTAATCATTAATACTATTAGCGCCTTAATCTTCTTTACTTGTGTATATTTTGGCAGCCAATCACAGCCACAGTCTGGGACCCAACTGATAATAAAGTGATATCACTTGACTCTGGGAGTGTTGCAACCTGTATATATCATTCATCACCACTAGATGGCGCTGGAAAAGAACATTTATTTCCAGCTTTATCCTTTCCAATGACCACTGGCCATCCAGATTGGTCAGACACATCATGACATTGACCAGAGCTGTGTCCTTCAGACCATCTTATCATAGGCCTTATAAACCCCTCAGAGCTTTAGATAGGAATTAAATACATCATAGGGTTAAATTGGACCAGGGCTGTAGGTACCCTTCTCCAGACCACTGCCTCATTATAATATACTCTAATATGTATCTGTCCTGGAGCTTTCATTAAAGGGGACAAATACCCCTCTATTATGCATTTAAAAAAGCATTTAACGTTTTGTGCATGAAAATAATAGTCATGAAGAGGTTAAAAGCATTCAATCCTGTGTAAGCTGCATCTGCAACAATAAGACATCTCTTAGTCCGACTTAATTAGGATTTTGGGGTTTCCCTGCATTATATGGGGTAGTTAAAGGCTGGCCCGGAAGAGCCTCACACTCAGGCCATTATGTCAGGGTTTCCCTGCACTGTACGCGGTAGTTACAGGTCGGCCCGGAAGAGCCTCACACTCAGGCCATTATGTCAGGGTTTCCCTGCACTGTACGCGGTAGTTAAAGGTCGGCCCGGAAGAGCCTCACACTCAGGCCATTATGTCAGGGTTTCCCTGCACTGTACGGGGTAGTTAAAGGTCGGCCCTAAAGAGCCTCACACTCAGGCCATTATGTCAGGGTTTCCCTGCACTGTACGCGGTAGTTAAAGGTCGGCCCTAAAGAGCCTCACACTCAGGCCATTATGTCAGGGTTTCCCTGAACTGTACGCGGTAGTTAAAGGTCGGCCCTAAAGAGCCTCACACTCAGGCCATTATGTCAGGGTTTCCCTGCACTGTACGCGGTAGTTAAAGGTCGGCCCTAAAGAGCCTCACACTCAGGCCATTATGTCAGGGTTTCCTGCACTGTATGGGGTAGTTAAAGGTCGGCCCAGAAGAGCCTCACACTCAGGCCATTATGTCAGGGTTTCCCTGCACTATATGGAGTAGTTAAAGGTCAGCCATAAAGAGCCTCACATTCAGGCCATTATGTCAGGGTTTCCCTGCACTGTACGGGGTAGTTAAAGGTCGGCCCGGAAGAGCCTCACACTCAGGCCATTATGTCAGGGTTTCCCTGCACTATATGGAGTAGTTAAAGGTCAGCTCGGAAGAGCCTCACACTCAGGCCATTATGTCAGGGTTTCCCTGCACTGTACGGGGTAGTTAAAGGTCAGCCCTGAAGAGCCTCACACTCAGGCCATTATGTCAGGGTTTCCCTGCACTGTGCGGGGTAGTTAAAGGTCGGCCCAGAAGAGCCTCACACTCAGGCCATTATGTCAGGGTTTCCCTGCACTATATGGGGTAGTTAAAGGTCAGCTCGGAAGAGCCTCACACTCAGGCCATTATGTCAGGGTTTCCCTGCACTGTACGGGGTAGTTAAAGGTCGGCCTGGAAGAGCCTCACACTCAGGCCATTATGTCAGGGTTTCCCTATGGGGCAGTTAAAGGGACTCTGTGATGCAGACAGATTCTGAAATGTAGCAGAATTACAAATCTGGGCCTGAACAGAATAAAATCTAAATATTCCCTGACTAAGGCCCCCATTTAGTTAGAAGCCCGTAATTATCTTCACACTGACAGCTTATCTGCCGATTAGACATTTTTTTTACGTTTATAGATGTATATAATTGACGCAAGCCCGTAATTACAGGCACACAGCCCCAACACGCAAACCATGAACCCGTATGTAGCATTTCAGGGCATGATCATGATCAATTAAGCAATTAAGTTACAATTTAGACAGAACCAATAGTAAATGAGAGCGTCATCATGCCATCAGTAAAACATGGAGTTTATACTACAATTACATAGTGTTTAGATGTCCCATTTGTGATCTGACTCACAGCAATGTAGAAATCAATAATAATCAATAAATCATCTGTTATAGTCCATGTGGGTGGCATGATATGTATTAACTCCTTGATTCCAGGGATCGACATAACACGGAAATAAAACGAAAAAAAAAAAAAAATATTTCAGATTTGCGAGACTGTTGTGCAATTAATTCTCATGTCTTTCATCACTTCCCCAGTATTAGTACAGTAATGTGTGTTTATTTGCTTTTACAGTGCTACAAACATGTGTTTAACCCCCTATCTAGTACTCGTATAATTTTTTGATACATTTGCTATTTACGGGTTTGAAGGCACTTGATGCCTTGTTAAATTGGTTGTCATTGAATATGGATTTTGCATCTTTAGCTCTGGTAACATTTACGGGCTTTAAACATCAAAGGAGGAAATAGGACGTAGTTACGTTTTTTGACAACCGCAGGGATTTTGAGCCTGTAACTCGCAAATGGACTGAGAGTAGCTAAAGGTAGCCAATTAAATATGAGTAAATTAAATAGGGGCCTCTATATGGAAATACTTTAGTTGCTCCAGACTTGCATAAAAACATTTGAAGAAAATCATTTTTCAAGTCTTAGTCTGTTGAATGGTCCAACTTGTCTGGCTTCAGCTACATGCCTTGGAGTCTGAGGGGTCATGGTTATCTTATCATGTGGGGGAGGGTGGGGGAGAGGGAGCCAGGGTGACCTTCAGAAATCTTGAGCCCTGTACATATTTAACCCTCTTCCCTGACGCACACCCGTCTCTCACAGCCCCAAGGCAGACTTTATTTTAACTGCACATATTTAATGCGTGTGGGGGGAACGCAACTAAAGGTAAGGCCGGTGATCACTGTACCCCGCAGGGTGCACGTGCTGTATAGTGATCTGTATATACTGTGCTGCACATATGTTATAGGCACATATATAGAATGAAGAGTACAGCAGCCGGACACATATATATGTCTATATCACATTGCTCTGGGGTATAAGTCTATACATAGAGAGTGGATATCCTTGCTCTATTATACATGTATAAGTATCTATTTGCATACATATGTATATACATTATATATATATATGTTATTTTTAATATGCACTAGGCCCCTTCTCACAGAGTACCCCCTGACTCCCCTCAGTAATTGGCCCAGGAGGGAGTTGGAGGGACATTCTCGGGGTAACTGCAAACCCTTCTCCTTCTGAAATGTAAGTGACCCGCTCACACACAACCTTTGCCAATTTATCATGGATGTCACCAGGGACCAGCTGCCGCAATAACGTTATTTTATCTCTCATTAAATCTTGCAATGACCTTTTACCTAACTGATTGTGCTCTTAACAAGATTCAACTATAGTAAAAAAAATAATTAATTAATTAAAACAATCAATAAACAGATAAATCAATCAATACATTTATCTCTCTCTCTCCATTCTCTCTCCTCTTTCTCTCGCTCCTTTCTCTCTCCTCTCTTCTCTCCCCATCTCTCTCTCCCTCTCCTTCTTTCTCTCCTTTTCCACCCCTTCTCCTCTCTCTCTCTCACTCTCCTCTTTCTCTCGTTCCTCTCTCCTCTCCCCCTCTCTTTCCTCTCCTTATCTCTTTCTACTTCTCTCTCTCTCTTTCTCTCTCTCACTCTCCTTTCTCTCACTCTCCTTCTTTTTCTCCTTCTCTCTCTTTCTCACTCTCCTTTCTCTCGCTCCTCTCTCTCCTCTCCCCCTCTCTTTCGCCTTCTCTATCCTCCTTCTCCTTTTCTCCTTCTCCTTCTCTCTCTCTCTCTCTCTCTCTCTCTATATATATATATATATATATATCACATATATAGTTGTGAGCATACGAGTTGATGCTAACGCTTGCAGGCTCGCACATCGATCCCGCGGCCATCGCGTATCCAAAGGCGCTCCTAGCCAGCAACTGCGACCCTCGCAAACTTTTCGTCGGAACGCAAACAAAATATGAGACACGTTACATAGTTACATAGTTACATAGTAATTAAGGTTGAAAAAATACTTTCAGTCCATCAAGTTCAACCTGTTAAGATCTCCTCTGATCTGCAATATGCGGATTATTTATTAATTAAATTATTGATTAAATAATTATTAATAGTATAGTATTGGAGAATGAATAAAGAGTTAGTCCATCAAGTTCAACCTTTTTAGATCTCTATTGATCTTTTTAATGTGGACTATTTATTATTATTGTTAATTGTTAATTATTGTTAATTGATCCAGAGGAAGGCAAACATAAAAAAAAAAAACATTGAAACTTTGCCAATTGTCTCATAAGGGGAAAAAAAAGCAAAATTCCTTCCTGACCCCAGAAACTGGCGATCAAATTTCTCCCTGGATCAATATTCCTTGCTTGTTATCTAGGATAGCCTTGAATGCCCTCTTTATTCAGAAATATATCTAACCCCTTTTTGAAGTTGTCTATCGAATCCGCTGTCACCACCTCCTTTGGTAGAGAATTCCACAGATTAACCACCCTAACTGTGAAGAACCCTTTTCTTTGTTTAAGGTGAAACCTTTTTTCCTCTAACCTCAAAGGATGTCCTCTTGTCAGTTGAAAATCTCTTGCTACAAAAAGTTCACTTGACAAAGCCTTATATTGACCCTGGATGTATTTAAATAACGTAATCATATCTCCTCTTAGACGCCTTTTTTCTAGCGAAAATAAGTTTAATTTGGTTAGTCTTTCTTCATAACTTAGCCTCTCCATTCCCCTTATTAGTTTTGTTGCCCTTCTCTGTACTTTTTCCAGCTCTAAAATGTCTTTTTTGTGAGGTGGTGCCCAAAATTGTACTCCATATTCCAAATGAGGGCGTACTAGGGCTTTGTATAATGGCAGAATTATATCTTCTGTCCTGGTATCTATACCCTTCTTAATACATGCTAATATTTTATTTGCCTTTGCAGCCGCTGCTTGGCTTTGAGCGCTGTTACCTAGGTGGTTGTCCACTAGTACTCCCAAATCCCTTTCAATATCTGATACCCCTAGATTTGCTCCATTATGATTATAGATTGCTTGGCTATTGTTCCTTCCCAAATGCATAACCTTACATTTATTTGTATTAAATCTCATCTGCCATTTAGCCGCCCATTTCTCTAATTTATGCAAATCCTTTTGTAGGGAAAGTACATCATTATCTGATTTTATTACCTTGCACAACTTAGTGTCATCAGCAAAAATGGAGACAATACTTTCGAGTCCTACTTCAATGTCATTAATAAATATGTTAAAAAGGAGAGGACCCAATACTGAGCCCTGAGGAACCCCACTTATCACATTAGACCAATCGGAGTATGTTCCATTCACAACAACCCTTTGCTTCCTGTCTTTTAGCCAGCTCTCGATCCATGAGCAGATATTTACTGCAATTCCTGTATCCCTTAGTTTGCTCACTAGTCTTCCATGTGGCACTGTATCAAATGCCTTTGAAAAATCTAAAAAGACTACATCCACTGAGTTGCCCTGATCCAAGTTCCTACTAACCTCCTCATAAAAACTAATTAGATTGGTCTGACACGACCTTTCCTTCATAAATCCATGTTGACTGCTACCTACGATCTTGTTCAAATAGACATATTCTTGTATTCTGTCCCTTATTAACCCTTCTAAAAGCTTCCCAACTACAGATGTGAGGCTCACTGGTCTATAATTCCCCGGATATGCTCTAGATCCCTTCTTAAATATAGGTATCACCTCTGCTTTTCTCCAGTCATCTGGTAGAGACCCTGTA
Source organism: Discoglossus pictus (assembly GCA_027410445.1). Classification (NCBI taxonomy): domain Eukaryota; kingdom Metazoa; phylum Chordata; class Amphibia; order Anura; family Alytidae; genus Discoglossus; species Discoglossus pictus. The sequence goes on from CM050171.1 coordinate 121,125,213, forward strand.
GTGAGCGAGTCTTGAAAGATTAGATATAATGGTTTGGCGTTACAACCCATTACGACCTCGCAAAAAACGGCCGCAACCCGCGCACATCAAAACATAAAAAATACAACAAATACATAAAAAGCTTACTTACAGCAAGAGGGAGCATCCAGGACCTCGATAACTAAAGTTACACCTCAATTTAACTGAAATTAAAGCAGTTTAGACACTAAAAAATTCTCTAAGCGAGAGAAAAAATGGCCGCCGAAAAAAACGAAAACGAGGCTACAGCAGTCTAAAGACGCAAAACACCAACAAACACCTACGGATTTGCCGAAATCGAGGCTAAAGGTCCCGAAAAAAGGAAAACACAATCATAAACACGCAAAACACCACCAAACAGCTACGGATATTCCGAAAAACTTGCAGCCACATTATATACACCAAACACCCTTAGCTCACTTACACTTTCATTGCCGTCATTTTTTATTCGCTAGTATATATATATATAGTGATCCTTTAATACAATTCTAGACAAACATGTGGGTCCTAAGTCCACATGATATTATTTTTCATCACTTTGTACAATAAATGAAAATAAATATAGATTATGGACCTTGATAATATTTCCACAAAGGACCTGAGTGGATCTTGTAACAACAATCCAATAACTGGCACCTCAGGGACGTGACCCTCGTGACCCTCGTGACCCCTGTGACCCTCGTGACCCTCGCTCGGCGCTATTGGTCTATAGAAATCTGTAAAATGAATGTGTATTATATTATAAATACAACATGATAATAATAGAAGGTGATTGTTACAATGTTTAATGTTCTGTATAAATGTAACAACCCTGCATTGAGCCCTTATCAGGGACATTCATATCACCAGGGTGGGCACATAGCCTGGTGCATGCTGGGAAAATGTAGCATTGACCCCCTCCTTTTTTTTAACCCTTAATGCATCAGCCTCTAAGGAAATAAAAATGCAAATATATCATTGGAAGATCCAACATGAAAGAGACTGGTAGAATAATGAGACATCTAATGGATACCCCCAATGGAGGGGAACTGAGGGGTATTAATACAATCAGAAAGCCCCTCTCATTACAACCTGTGGGAAATTAGAGGTGATATGAAAGCACCTGGAGATCCCCACAATGAGGGAATTATACGTATTGTATTCGTTCTGTAAAGACACCTAGGCGTATAGGGCTATGTATATATATATACGGTTGGTATTTTATTTATATTAAGGTTTAATAAACATTTCAAAATTAAAAGCATTGAAGCTCAAATAAATTAGTCACTGAAACATTTTGTTACTTAGTCTGAATAAGACGGATTTCCTCCAGGATATGTAAATATTACAAATATTAGTCTAAGTTTGTGTAATAAAAGGTAATATTTAAAATGATTCAGTCAGTGAAGAATAAAAGTCATTAATAGTTTTGTGGTATTTTGTCTTATTAAACTTTTCTACCATTTTTTGGAAAGTGGAATTTACTAAATACACTGGGTCATTTGTGTATTTTTTATGTCATGCTTTATAATTTCCATTTAACAATATACATAACATTTTTTTTATATATTATTTTATTAAGAAGGGCTTAAAAGCTGTATTTTCTCTGCCGAAAATAATAGGATCTATCCTGTTTTATGTGCGCATTTCTGGATGCGCTGGAAGTGCGCCACCGCTGACTCTAGGGATGGGGCCGCACTCGCGTCCCCATGTATCTGTCAAAAATAGGTACACCCCAAGCCCCTAACCCTCTAACCCTAACCCCCTAAACCTCACTTCCTAACCATAACCCCATAAACCTCACTTCCTAACCCCCTAACCCTCACTTCCTAACCCTAACCCCCTCACCCTAACCCCCTAACCCTCACTTCCTAACCCTAACCCCCTAAATCCCACTTCCTAATCCTAACCCCCTAAACCTCTAACACTAACCCCCTAACTCTGTAACGATAACCCGAAACCCCTAACCAACTACCCAGTGTGCTGGGCTGGTGTCCCTAGAGTCGCAAGCGGCACGCTTCCAGCGCTTCCAGAAATGCGCACATAGAACACGATAGGTCAAAATATTACAAATAGTTCCTAACTCTCATAGTAATCAATCAGTGGCAACAGTCTGCAACATGCTGCTCGAGAGAGGTCACTGACAGGCCGTGAGATATATTCAGTTGTGATGTCAAGTTGGTTGGTCAATAAAAAATGTAGATTCTGTGATTTTTATTAGTAAATATGTCACCATCAGACCAATATAATAGGATAATAAATAGACTCATTAACGTGAGTTTTATCCAACTTTGAAAATGTGATTGTCATTGGCTTTCGGGCCAAGGGCGGCAGTATTTCTGAAACAGCGCATTTAGTGAACTGTTCGCCGGCTGCTGCAGTTTAAGTGTCCCGTGACTGGACAAAAGACGCCATTGTGAATAAGCAGCGGAGAAACAGCGGAGCACCATGTGCCATTGATGTCATAGGTGAACGTCGGCTGTGAAGGTGTGTAAGGGCCAGCCGACACGCTAAGGTTGAGCAGATCACCGTCCAAACAAACCAGGGGGCTATCAGACATGTGTATTAAATGACAGTACAGCGCCCCTCTTGCTCTGGAGCAAACGACTGGTCACTGCCCCCATGATGACGAGGGGTCATCATCAGAAACAGCTTCAATTTGCACAACAGTACTGAAATTGGACCTCTTTTGATTGGCAACAGGTTGTCTTCTCTGATAAGACACGTTTTCTGCTCCATCAACTGGACTGACGTTGGCGTATCAGACGCGAAACTGCAGAGAACAAACACTCTGCAACCATTGCTGTAAGAACACAAGCTGGTGGCGGCAGCGGTATGGTCTGGGGATTGTTTTCTTGGCATTGTCTGGGTCAACTCATACCTCTGGAAGGGACTCTCAACCAATTGATCCTTGCAGATCATATACACCCATACATGCTGACTGCCTTCTCTGGAGCGGGTGGGATCTTCCAGCAGGACAATGCAACATGTCATACAGTTGGAAGTGTCCGGCAGTGGTTGGAGGAGCACGACGAAGACGTCCAAGTACTTCCCTGGCCTCCATATTCCTTAGTCTTTAACCCCATTGAGCACCTGTGGGACCACCTTGATCGTCATGTCTGTCGTATGGATCCTCCACCACGTACTCTTCAGCAGCTGTTGGATACCCTTGCCAACCTTCCAGCATCTTACTGACTCGCCGCCATGCCGTCCAGCTGCTGTCTGTGCTGCACATCGAGATTATATGGGATATTACCTGATGGTTATAAAACTATGACTCAACTGTGTATAAGGGATTGTGATCAATTGGAGTTGAATCTGGAGAAGTTGGATAGAGATAGAGGTGAAGCTTGTGAATGGTGGACCCCCCAATGCAAAATTATTTGGAGCCCCCCCCCCCCTGCAAGTTCTCTATACAAAGTAGGCCCCTGTATGTATCAATAAAAACATCTAAATATAATAATCTGCCCCTCACACCTTTACCCCAGGCTGCTGCTGATAGCAGATACCCATACTGCTGTGGACCCCTGTGCTTTGCACCTGCTGCACCACCTGACTGTTTATTTACACTGAGTTAGCAAGAGTACTACCGGGTTTATTGAGCTTGACAAGACATTCTCAAGTCTTGAATGGACCCTACATTACAAGCTCCCTTTTATACTATCTTGACATTTTTTCTTTAGGATTAGACAGTTTTTAAGACCTGAAAGGAATACGCTGAGGTTGTGTTGCCATTAGATTAGGAAGAGTAGGAAGCTCCACACAGTTATCTAGGACCATGTAACACTTATCTAGGGCCAACTGCCCATTCATTTATAAACTCTTATACACAGTGAAATATACATAAAATCACAAGGATTTGTGTACGTGATTTTCAGATCTCTGTCTGAATTCAGCGTCTCATTCCAGAGTCAGTGACATCACAAGCCGTTCTGATTGGTCCAGTTATTTACATTGGACACACAGTGACTCTCTGGTCCATTTCCGGGGTTTGCTGGTTACACTCGCCCGGCGGCGCCGCTGCCTTTCCAGCGCTGGGTTTATTTCAGTGTATTGATGGGGAAATAAGGGACCCAGGAGCCTCACATTAATAAGCTCCATTTATTTTATGGAATGATGTTGCTGCATTCGTTGCACCGCTGAGGGGGGTTTGGCAAACAGCAGTCAGATGGATCTGTGTTATAGGACCTGGCATCAATATCACTGCATCGGGCCAGATGAACTAAATAAATCATGGATCTAAAACGGCTGCTTTTAGATCATTTACGGATAAAGTGACAAACTATATAATAATGATGGCTGACAGGTCAATTAAAACATGTATTTATAATATGCTCCTTCATGTAACTATACCTGAAAATGGGCAAAAAGTTCCAAATATTATATTATTTGTAACTGTCGGGAATAACAAGCTTCTTATAAAATGAATGTTATAAAAATGGATTTTCTTAGCGTAACGTTACATTGAAATTTGCAGTATTTACCAGTCAGTCAGCCTTTCTGATCCACCTAATAAGGCTGATCATTGCCAATAATTGCTGTTTACCTGGTAGTGCTCTGAATCTATTGTCTTCAGTGTAAGTTATCTGAAAACAGGGCATGCTTAGACCCCAGGCAGTATCTAGACTGATAATATACCCCCCCCCCCATATGGTTAGAGGAGGCAACTAAATACATTCTGCATATAATCCATGAGCATAATAGCTGTGCTTCTTTCTAGAGTCTTCCATATTCTGCATGTACTGCAATCCTAATTGGCTGTGAGGCTGAGACACATTTATCCTACTGTGAGCTACATTTCCATTTAATTATATTCTAAATTCCGCAACATTGTGGCAACCTTTCAGTGTAAATGAATAGAGATCTGATCTGCATCCAATTCTCCTCCCAGTTTTCTAATTCTGTTTGGAATAATGCAAATGTCCCCCCAATAAAATAAGTTTTACTAACGCATTACAAAAACAGAAAAGGAAATTGGGGTGTTTTTATATTGTTGGCTCATTTGCATGTCCCCGCCCAGTTTCCCAGAGTGCAGTGCAATAACTATATTTCTGGGAAACCTGAGCAGGAAATATACTTTTTAACTTATTTTTAGACATAGAAATGGCACTATTTATTTTCTGTACTATATACTGTATATATATATCTATATATATATATATATATCTATATATATATATATATATATATATATATATATATATACAGTGTATATATATATATATATATATATATATATATATATATACAAGCACACACACACACATATACAGTATATATATACTGTATATATATATATATATATAGTACATAAAATGTCTCATATCTCTTATTGCTGAGAACAGACACTTTCTTCCAAGTTCTCTGGGACACAGAAAGTTTGATTTTCATATGTTAAATTAATGTCAGCCACGTGCTGAAAAGGTGAATCGTTACAAAATAATGTTAAAAATCTCCAGAGAGCATCATTTCCGTGTAAGCCGGCACGCTTTCTGGATAACTCACTAGAAACCTGCCAAATTTGGTCAAAATCTGTCTTGCTTTTCTCACTTTATCCGTCTCCCCCTCCAAACCCCTCAAATAAAAAACGGAGAATTTTCCAAAGCTGCATTTTTTTGTTTTAGGATTTTGTGCCCAAAATTGCTGAACATTTCAAATAATGGAGAGAATAACAAACCACAGAACTAGGAACTGCCAAGGTTAATCAGATTTTCGGTTTCTCACCCAAAGTTTGGGATCAGTCATCAATAATTTGGGTAATTACAGGCAGAGAGCCCGACAGGGTATCATGTTGTGTACTCATGTAGCTAATTAAAGGGACCAAACTAATTGGTTTGTTTTGTAACTGATATGACTTGAAGAAAATAAACTGAATATAGCTTTTATATTTATAATTTAAATGTAATGTGCTTCTCTCCACCCCATTAGATGAAAGAGGATCTGCCAATGGTAACCATCACAGTGCAACAGATAAAGAGCCCGATTCAATTAGAAGCCCGCATCTCAAGGTATACAGGCCATATGTCTGCAGGCGTGCTGCGGGCTCGCACTCTGCTAAAAATCCGGGGCTATTCAATTGAACAAGCCCTCAAGTTACGGGCCAAAAGCCAAAACCATAAACCATGCACCCATATGTAGCATTTCAGGGCGGGAATATGATCAATTAAGCAAGGCTGTAACCACCCATTTCGAAACAGCCAATAGAAAATGAGAACGTCATCATGATGTCAGTAAAACATGGAGGTTACATGTCAATCAATTGGCGTTTAGGGGTCTGATATGCGATCAGACTCGCAAAACAGCAAAATACTAAATAATAAAAGTGAATGCTGATACTGTTCTAGTCCATGTGGGTGGCCTGATATGTATTAACTCATTGATTCCTGAGATCGATATAACCCCGAAAAGACACATAAAAAAATTAATTTTCATTGCCGATTTGCGACCTTGAGACTGTTGTGCAATTAACTGTAATGTCTGTCATCGCTTTCCCCGTTATTTACAGTACAGTAGTGATTTTTTATTTGCATTTACAGTGCTACGGACAGGGGTTAAACCCCCTTGCGAGTCCTCTCTAGTACTCGTAGGATTTTCTTCTACATTTGTCATTTACGGTGTGGAATCATTTGCGGGCTTGGTGAAATTTAGCAATTAAATTGCGATTTGCGATTTTAGTGCTCGTAATTCTTGCGGACAGGAAAGATCAAAGACTTCTGGAGGCTGTAAATTCCGGGTTTTCAAGCCTAATAACCTGTAAACCGTTTGGAGCCCGCAAAATATGCCAATTGAATAGCAAATTAACTTACGGCCGCACTTACGGGCTCCAGTAACTTATGATTGCTCAATTGAATCAGGCTCAAAGACTGTTATCAGGACAATCCACCAGGACAGATCCTCTTATACCACCTAGACACCTGTCTTAGTTAATTTCTTACACTAAACTAAATAAATACTGGTTTTCTTTGGTAATGAGTTAGTAAATAACCAAATTAAAACCTATTGCATTAGCACTACACTGTTCCTTTAAGACTGGTACATACACATTCTAGAGATGTCTATATACAGTCATGGTCCTCGTTACCCTCTTTGGGACCTCAGATCGGAACAGGAACATTATCTAAACAGAACATAAATGTGCATTAACAGACATCACGTGGAACAGATTTATTTAATCCATAGAACATTTTTCCATCTTCAGTTTATAGAGAGAGGAAGAGCGAGATATTATAGGAATGAGAAGCTCTCACAAAAGTCACTAATGTCTTGCTCACCTACATTCAAAGGGTCACTTCTTTATACTTCTCCTGGATTTCTCTGCTGCCGTTGACACAGTTGACCACCCTCTTCTTAACCAAATTCTCCACTCCCTTGGCATCCGTGACTCTTCTCTTTCTTGGTTCAAACCTTATAGAATCAAGCTTTTAGTGTCTCCTTTTCTGGCACCTTTGACTTTTGGTCAAAGTTCAGTCCTGGGTCCTCTCCTCTTCTCCAACTATACATGCTCCCTTGGTACCCTAATAACATCTTTTGGATTTCAGTATTATCTATATTCAAATCACACTTAAATCTACCTCTCAGTACCAGATCTATCCCCCTCTTCCAGCACCAGTTGCCAACTCTACCATGTCCTTCTGGATGTCCGTCCATCAAGTCAAACACAACATGCCAAATACCGAACTCCTTATCTTTACAGATTCCCCTCCTCAATCATCTCTCACTTTTGCCAATGCCATCATCACTCCCACCTCCCATGCCCGTTGTCATGGGGTGCTATTTCACCCTGCCCTATCCTTCATTCCTCACATACAATCAATACCCATTTAGTTGAAACAATAAGTAAAGTTGGTACTATGTATAATAATGAAGTGGAATGATTTGTTGTAACATGTTTATTTGCTGATCAGTTACTATCGATCCCGATACAAATATCCTCTGGGTGTTACATAGAGCCCAGAACTGATTGCAGAAGAATGTCAAGTAGACGTCCAGGCGTAAAGACGGGTGGCCTAGAGACATGGTTAGAATCAAGCAGAAGATCGTGGGGCTGGCAGCAGACAAGGGTGGTCCAGGAGCAAACAGAAGTCAGATGCTGGTGATAGTCAAGGAATGGTTGGGACCACAGCTTGAGTCAAGTTCAAGTTCACAATCCAGGTAACAGCAATTCTCTGCTTCTTAAGATTTCTTGCATGGGCAGGAAATGCCGTGAGCTACATCCTTTTATGGTCACTTCATGCAACTTGTGTCAACTTCATGGTGCCAATACTTATATGTGCCAGAGCACAGTAGGCGCCCCATAAACAATATGACCAGAGAGTGGACATGATATATTGAGTCATTATACTTTATATATAACTAGCGAATTGCCCGTCAAAAAATGACGGCAATGAAATTGTAAGGTAGCTAATGCTGTTTGGTGTATAATAATGAAATATGTAATACATTACAAAATGAATATACTGTACCTATTTTGAAGCATTGTGATGAAGAGCTGGCAATCTGTGTTGATGTTGCTGCAGCATTAGTGGTGTGGAGCTGCTGTGTAAGCATGCTGAATGTGTGCACTGTGTGGTATGAATATCCGTAGGTCGTTTGTGGCGTTTTGCGAGTTTCTTGTGGCGTTTTGCGAGTTTCTTGTGGTGTTTTGCGAGTTTAGAGTGCTGTAGCCTCGTTTTCGTTTTGTTCGGCGGCCATTTTTTCTGTTGCTTAGATTTTTTTTTAGTCTCAAAACTCTTTTATTTCGAGTAAAATCGAGGTCTAAGTTGCATTTTTGAGGTCCTGGGTGCTCCCTCTTGGTGTAGGTAAGGTTTTTATGTATGTGCTGTGTGTATGTATTGTGTTTTAAATGTTTGTATGTCGGCGTGTTGCGTCCGATGTTTGCGAGGTCGTAATGTGTGGTAACGTGTTTCGTAGGTTGTTTGCGTTCCTCGTAAAATTTAGCGAGTGTCGTAATTTGTTTTTTGAGTAGCGACGTGAAGTTTGCGAGGGTTTGAGGCCCTTGCCCAGTGACCTCGCCAGCAACTGAGGCCCTCGCTTCGCGAGGGGCCTCAGTTGCTGGCATGGAGCGCCTTCGGCACAACTATATATGTGATTTTATCGAAGTCACTCTCACAAGCAAGTGATTGGATACCCCCGGGCTACAGAAATGGCGTCCATGGGATAGGATGTTTATATCATGGCAATCGAATGCCATAAATAGTTAATTCTGGGATATTGACAGAGTGAGTTATTAACCATCCATGTATATAATTGGTTGAATAGTATATGTGATTATACCTGATGCAGGGAGGCATGTAACCCTCCTAAATGTTGTACCTTTTGGTGTCTGCATAATAAATGTGGGGTAATATTCCCCTAACATAGCTGTGGTTGAGTGACCTCCGAGTTTATATATGTTTGATACTGATCAAGGTGTCACGGGACCTTCTTGGAGATGCACACCCGGCTGTGAGAAGGATTTGACTGTTGGACATTTTCTCCCAGAAGGGACTCATAACAGTGAGGAAAGAAGAGCAGGACTTGCATCATCCTGTTATGTGTATGATGTTCATCTGATCTGTTAATATCCTCTCAGCGTCCCACTCGCTCGTACATCTGGTTGTTGTTTCTATCGAATCTCATCTGGTCCTTTCCACGCTCAATGATCTGCAGCATATTCTGCATTCATGGGAGTGATGATCTGCGCTGTACAGCAAACACAACATGTCTCAGGTACTAGGATCACTTATACATTATAGGAAATACAGTAATACTCAGAGATTACTGCCAACTGTTGTAATGCTTAGCAAATAAAGGTTTATTATTATTATTATTGTTATCATATTGTTACATCGATATTCTTCAAACTTTTACTTTCAATAGCAGCATGACAACAGCACACAAGAAGTCCTGGAGACTGATAAGGAGATGTCTTAATGCCAACGTAATAAGGACCCTGTCCACACCCACCCACCTATATTTCTCGTTCTTGTATAGTGTAGGTCTCTGCACTATCACCTACATTCCCATCCGCTGCTACAGACACACAATCTTTCTGGTCATATTGCTATTGGGCGCCTATGGGGCTCTGGCATCAGTAGTGGCACAATCCAGGAGTGGGGAGTGTCATCCCAGGGAAATGTAAGTATTGGCACCATGAAGATGATACAAGTTGCATGAAGTGACCACAAAAGGAAGTAGCTCACGTCATTCCCTGCCCATGCAAGGAATGTTGGGAAGCAGAGAATTGCTGTAACCAGGGTTGTTAATTTAAACTTGTCTCGAGCTGTGACCCCCAAATATTCCTTGACTGTCACCAGCTTCTGACTTCTGTTTGCTCTTGGACCATCTTTCTGTGCTACCAGCCCCATGATCGTCTGCTTGATCCTGACCATGTCTCTAGATCATCAGTCTGGATCGTCTACTGGATATTCTTCTACAATCAGTTCTGGGCCCTGATACGAGGCAGGTCCGCTGGTCACTATTTCTGTCCTGTGTCACCAGCAGTAGCTCTAAGACATACAGTATATACACTTCAAGAAATATTGGATTTCAGGGTCATTTAAAATCATGGCCCCAATGTATAAAGCCCTCATCACTTGTGCTCCCACTTATATCTCTGCTCTTTTCTCAAAGTACTCCCCCAACCACCCTCTTCACTCTGCTAATGACCTTCTTCTTTCCTCCTCCTTATCACCTCCTCTCACTTCCACCTACTCTTTGGAACTCCTTGTTTCGCTCCACTAGACTATCCCCCTGTCTCAAATCCTTCAAAACCTCACTAAAAATTAATCGAATAAAGAAGCTCATCGCCTTCAGCCTTAATAGACACAACTGCTCTCTGTACAGTATAGTTTCACACACAATCTACAGTGTAACACACAGACATCTCCACCTTTGATGTATTTGTAGATAGGTTTATTTAATTAATGTTATCCTCTTCAATGCAATTATTATATATAATTTATCTTCACTTACTTCTTAGAAGCCAACAGACTAGCAGCCTGTCAGCTTCTGGAACTTCCCCCTGTATCCTCGTCATTATTGCCATCCTTCACATCTGTGATTTAGCCGCTTCATATTCTGGGAGCCAGACTAAGTCATATCTACGCTCACATGGGCATGGATTCCTACCTCTAGTATGTCATGCTTTCTAGAAACAGCCTGTCAGTTTAAGCTGTCACTTTGAAGCTCATACCCTGATTCCCCACCCCAGAGGTCATGCTCTTATCTTAACCTAGCAGTGCTTCCAGGTTACAAATGTTAAGGATGGCAGCACATATGGGAGTAAGGGAGCAGGATCCAGAAGCTGACAGGCTGTTTTTCTTCTGGCTTCAAGAAACTGAACAGTATTTTTATATAAAAAAATGAAATAAGGAGGATAACATTAATAAATTCAATACGCCCAGGCAAAAAGATTTGTAAAAATACAAACATTTTTGAGAAAAATTTAATATTTAGTAAAATGTAAATTATATGACCTTTTTTATGACCTATAAATATAATATATTTGACCCCTCTGCTGTGTCCCATTAATTCCTTACAATCTCCTTAGCAGTAGCGACGAATGAACACTCTGTCTGGCCAAGGCAAACAAAATAAGTACAAGGAATCATGTCAGCCTTGAAAGTATTTCTGAGTCTTAGGAATTTGGATGTTTACTCCTTTTTGTCCGCTGATAGCTTTTGACCCATATGTTGGAACAGATTGAGAATAGAACTGTGCTGCTTAAAAGTGAGCAGGTCAAAGACTAGTGTTATATGGGCTTGTATTTCTAATCTTGACTACCATATACCATGTATTCATATTATAATCCGGGACCATCTACCAGGTCAGTCACCTGGATGACTCTGCATTTCATGGCCAATGGACGTATCATTAGATTAGTGGAGTAGTAGTGCAAGAACTGTAAGGAACAGACCAATACACGTACATATAAGTGTATGCATAGAGCCAGCAATGGACTTCCCAGAAAACCACTGGGTACTAACATGGAGCAACACCCTCAACTGCAACCATGAAAATAAAATACTTCTATGGAGGAAAGCTATGGCAAGTCTGGATAAGCAATTAAACAGTTAAGATATATCACTATCAACAAATATCTGCATAGTTAGAACTATGTTATTCCCAGTAGTAACATACGGATGTGAGAGCTGTACCGTAAAGAAGTCTGAGCCCCGGAGAATTGACGCTTTTGAATTGTGGTGTTGGTGAAAACTGCTTAGAGACCCTTGGACTGCAAGAAGATCTAATAAATCAATACTACAGGAAATGAAGCCAAACTGTTCATTGGAAGGTTTGATCATGAGGCTGAAGCTCATCATGAGAAGACTCTGATGCTGGAAAAGATTGAAGGCACACAAAAAAGGGGGCAGCAGAGGTGGAGAAGTATAGATGAGGTCATTAAAGCAATGAACATGAGCTTGAGGGAGCTCAGAGGGGCAGTGGATGGCTAAACAACAACACAAAAAAAAGTATGAATTCCTCTGCAGAAACCTGGAGGTATCCATGACACATTGCTGCAATCTACTTTATATATGTTGGCGAGGTGTTTTCATCTCTGGCAAGTAGTACTTGCAAGAAGATCCAATCAATCAAATACTACAGGGAATGAAGACAAACTGTTCACTGGAAGGTTTGATCATGAAGCAAAAGCTTAAATATTTTAGGCATAGCTTGAGAAGACAGGATTCCCTGGAGAAGACTCTGATGCTGGCGAAGATTGAAGGCACAAGTAGAAGGGAGATAGATCGATGAGGTAATTTAAGCAATGAGCATGAGCTTTAAAGAGCTCAGAGTGACAGTGGCTGACAGATGTGCCTGGCGTGCTATGGTGTATATGGTCATGGAGAGTCGGACATGACTGAACAACAAAACAACAACACCCTCAACACCCCTCAATGCATCACGTCTCAGTGGCATGCAGTGGGGGAAGGGTACAAACCAGATGAATAAATATATTATAATAAATAATTAAACCCCCTATCATACACTATGTTGATAAGACTCTGAGCGCTAGTTCATGATAATGAGCTGTTTATCCTTTTCACATTAAGTCATTTAGTTACAATGTCACATTATATTAATTTGCAGGCCTAAACCCCCCTATAATTATTATTTATTTCATGTGTTACTTATTAGATTGCAGGGTGGGGCTCATTGGCATAAAGACGTCTCCTTATCGGTCCCAGCCTCCAACACTATCCGGGCCTAGAGCTGTACCGTCCCCTTAAATAAACACACACGCCAAGCGTCGTCACAGCAAGGACTCAGCACATATATATATATTATATATATATCACTTAAATGGGGTGTGAAAGCACTCTTGAATTCTGCATAAATACGAGGCATTATTATTATATATTTAAAAGGATATGGGAGGTTCCTGGTGTTAATAGGTATATGATATCCCTGGGTATCTATTTACTTTTATGTACTTTATTTTATTAAGCAGTGCTTGTAAGCTCTGTTTTACTGCCTAAAATTTAACAAATAGTCCCTGTATGGGTCTGCCCTCTGCACCTTATGAAGACACAGACTGTGCTGTATATGCTGTGCTGTGTCTCATACTAACCAATCAGCGACCATCTCTCAGCAAAATTCTTCAACCTGCTGCTGAGACGTGGTCCCTGATAGGCTAGGACACTACACTGCACATCTAGCCCTACTGTGTATGCAGATGCTGAAGAGGGCAGACCCATACAGGGACTATACCTTTGTTTTTTGGCAGTAAAAATAGAGCTTATAAGCACTTCTTAATAAAATAAAGTACATAAAAGTAAATATATACACAAGGATATTATATACCGAGTAACATCCAGGACCTTTCATGTCGTAACTTGTATATTAAAATTATTAAACAGTAAAAGTATCTAAATATCATAATCAGAGTGCATTATTCTGGTAACCCGGCCATAATCCAGGGAGCTGACTACAGTTACAGAGTTTATTATTATTATTATTATTATTATTATTATTATTATTATCCTTTATTTGTAACACACCATCATCTTCCATAGCGCTACACAGAGTACAAGGAAAACAAATGGCGGCCCTGTCTTTGGCTTTGTAGATTCAGACTAGCAGGTTCTGCCCTCACCTTAGGCCTCATTCAATTGAGATTTGGCCAATTGAATAGGGCTCTAAATAAGCACAAAGCATCTTTTGTTATACATTTTTAGTTAGTGAACTTCTATCCAAAAGCAAGGTCTTCACTAACTAAAAACTTCTGTAAATAATATGCTCTGTGCTTATATAGAGCCCTATTCAATTGGCCAAATCATAATTGAATGAGGCCCCTTGTCGGAGGCTCTTCTGTAATTGTTGTTGTTACCATTTATATGTAAGTTCTTACTTTTTTTCACAGGTAATAAATAAAACATGATTTGTTTTTATAGTCAGCGCCAAATATTGTAAAAAAAATCCCTGGAGCCAGAAACTATAAAACGTAAAATTGTAATAAAAACGTAATTACTTGGAGATCGTCTTTACCCCAAATGTTACAGATTAGAACCAAAAAATGAATTTATCTAAACAGAAATGATTAGATATTTGTAAACTGATCATATATCTTTCTGCCAAGCCGGGTATGGTGACCCCTGAGAGTACAGATCATGCAAACTGATAAAGTAGCTTCAGAAATCATCTTAGGTGTCACCACTATGATGTCACACAATGTGGGAATATATACCCTTACAGCCTTATTAAATTACGATTTGACCAATTGAATAGGGCTCTATAGAAGCACATAGCATATTTTTTTTACAGAAGTTTCTAGTTAGTGAACTTCTATCCAAAAGCAAGGTCTTCAGTAACTAAAAACTTCTGTAAAAAAATATGCTCTGTGCTTATATAGAGCCCTATTCAATTGGCCGAATAGCAATTTAATAAGGCTGTATGTAATTACCGTATATACTCGAGTATAAGCTGACCCGAATATAAGCCGAGGCACCTATTTTACCACAAAATACTGGGTAAAATGAGTGACTCGACCATAAGCCGAGGGTGGGAAATGTGCTGCCCTCTGTGCCCTCTCTCTCTCTGTGTCTCTTCTCCCCTCTCCCTTCCCTGTGTCTCTTCCAACCTCTCCCTTCCCTGTGTCTCTTCCCCCCTCCCTTATAACCCTCCTCAACCCCACTCCTCAACCTCCCTCCTCATCCTCAACCTCCCTCCTCATCCTCCCTCCTCATCCTCCCTCCTCATCCTCCCTCCTCATCCTCAACCTCCCGCCTCATCCTCAATCCCCCCTCCTCAACCTCCCTCCTCATCCGCCAACCCCTCCTCAACCTCCCTCCTCATCCTCCCTCCTCAACCCCCCTCCTCAACTCCTCCTCCTCAACCTCCCTCCTCATCCTCAACCTCCCTCCTCAACCCCCCCATTCTCAACCCCTTCCTCAACCCCCCCATCCTCAACACCTTCCTCAACTTCCCTCCTCAACCCCCCCATCCTCAACCCCCCCATCATCAAACCCCTCCTCCATCCCCCATCCTCAAACCCCTTCCTCAACCCCCCCATCCTCAACCTCCCTCCTCAACCCCCCCATCCTCAACCCCCTCCTCAAGCCCCCCTTTCCCATCCTCTCTCCTCAACCCCCCATCCTCATCCTCAACCCCCTCCTCAACCCCCCCATCCTCAACCTCAACCCCCTCCCCAACCCCTCCTCCTCATCCTCAACTTCCCTCCTCAACCCCCCCATCCTCAACCCCTTCCTCAACCCCCCCAACCTCAACCCCTTCCTCCACCTCCCTCCTCAACCCCCTATCCTTATCCTCTCTCCTCATCCTCAACCTCCCTCCTCAACCCCCCTCCTCAACCCCCTCCTCAACCTCCCTCCTCAACCCCCCCATCCTAAACCCCCTCCTCAACCTTCCTCCTCAACCCCCCATCCTCAACCCCCTCCTCAACCCCCCCATCCTCATCCTCAACCCCCCATCCTCAACCTCCCTCCTCAACCTCAACCTCCCTCCTCATCCTCAACCTCCCTCCTCATCCTCAACCTCCCTCCTCAACCCCCCTCCTCAACCCCCTCCTCAACCTCCCTCCTCAACCCCCCCATCCTCAACCCCCCCATCCTCATCCTCAACCCCCCATCCTCAACCTCCCTTCTCAACCTCAACCCCCCTCAAGCCCCCTCCTCAACCTCAACCCCCCTCAACCCCATCCCACCTCCTCAACCTCCCTCAACCCCAACCCCCCTCCTCAACCTCCCTCCTCAACCTAAGCCCCCCTCAACCCCCCTCCTCCACCTAAGCCCCCCTAAATACCTCCCCCCTCTCCCCTCACTTACCTGCTTGTGCTCCGGCCTCCGCTCCTTGACCCGGCGCCGGCGCGCATGTGACGTCACATGCACGCGGCGTCATTAGCATATACCGGGTGCCGGCACACACCCAGGGGTTAGAGACACACGGGGGGGAGAGTGACTCGAGTATAAGCCGAGGGGGCCCTTTTTTGCCTTAAAAAAAGGGCTGAAAAACTCAGCTTATACTCGAGTATATAAGGTAGCTAGATATGCAAGGCCTGAGATACAATAATAGTGACAGAAATTATACATCAGACCCGGCTAGTGTACAACAAACTGCGCTATCCAAAGGTCTAACTACTTGTGCAGACCACGACATCATTTAGCTTATGGTGAGACGATGGAAGCCCCCACCGTACAGAGAACAGTAAATACATAGTGCAAGTTAAAAAATGTAGTTACTGCTAAGAATTCTCAGAAATATAGTTATTGCAATGCACTCTGGGAAACTGGGTGGGGACATGCAAATGAGTTCATAATGCATTTTCACATTTTAATCCAATACCACTCTATATATGGCTCCTTTTAGGCATATTCCTGCTGTATTGCACAGCTTTAAGGCATAGCAAAGGATGGATTATGCACAGACAGCTGTTTCGATCTTAAATGGATCTCATTAGAGTGGGGCTGGTACCTAACTATAGATTTTGTGGGAAGGTCATTAACCACAACATCATTTAGCTTGTGTCGCTGACCAAAAAGAGGGACAAAACGTATGTTACTGATCACAATTCTAAATATTCACATGTATGTGTCTCAGACACCTGTGTGCCATAGTTATGCGCTACATGCCACTTTATCACATACATGTCCAAAATACTTAAAGAAGCTTAAAGGAATGTGATAGGTTCCTGGATGCTATTAGCTATATAATATCCCTGTGTATATATTTACTTTTATGTACTTTATTTTATTAAGAAGTGCTTATAAGATCTGTTTTTACTGCATCAAATCAAACAAATAGTCCCTGTATGGGTCTGCCATCTGCAGCACATGCAGACACAGACACTGTAGGGCTGGATTAGCTGTGATATGTCCTAGCCTATCAGGGTCCGCATCTTATCTGCATATTGCATAATGTTGCCGCTGAGACGTGGTCAATGATTGGTTAGTATGAGATACAGCACAGCAAGTACTACAGAGTCTGTGTCTTAATACGCTGCAGAGGCCAGACCCATACAGAGACTATTTGACAAGAACATAACATAGCATTTTGACCCACCTTTTATGCCCGTTGCATCTACCTTAAATGCTTATGATGAATTGATCCTATATACAGCCTCATACATACCCCAGACCTCACTGCATGTTTATATGTATCTGTCGCACCACTTCCACCTATTACCGGTCCTGTCCGTAAAGTAGTACTTTAACCAAATTAACTCTGAATTGACCTAGATTGGTTTATTTATTTGCTCTTGTGACTCTGATGTCATAAAACAACCAGACGCTGAGAGAAAAATCCTGTTTGTGCAGAATTCAAGAATTCCTGAGGGTTTAACCCACTCACTGCTGGAGTATCGTATGACACAGAAGAAACAACATACAGTGCAAACATGTCCCACAGCGCGCGCATGCGTTAATTGGGCTGAACACTAAGGGGTATTCTGGAATATGTATAAGTCCAGAACCAATTCACACCAACTATATGATTTGTAATGCTTTTCTTTTAATTCTGGTATATAAATATTGTAATATTACTTATTGCACAAAACTAAAAACATAATAATAATAATAATTAATAATCTTAATAATATAGCAGCCCCAGGTAGATCAAAGTGAAATACACGGGGAGAGTATGTAAAGACAAAGTAGTTGGGGTTAATCTCTGACACCATCTCTAGCTCTGGCTATGTACAATTGTCATTTGTTTTTACAGTTTTTTTAATTTCCAGTACATGCTACTGGCAGCATCTTAGGGGACCATCTTGTAACCCAGTTTCATTATTGGGATTTGTGCGAGGGTATGTGACAAATATGCTTTCTTTCTATCTTATGTACAGGGTGATTAGCCAGAAAGTGGGGCTTCAACATAAGTTGTGCCCTCCAGATAGGAGGCATCCTTTTAGATATTACCCGTGGTGTGGACGTCATTACCACACTTACTTTGTCTTAACATACGTCCCCCATGTAAATATTGTTGTATTTCACTTTGATCTACCTGGTGCTGCTATATATATAAGATACAGTTTATAATATCGGCTTAGTTTTGAGCAAATAAAGGTTTTCCCCTCCCCTTTTATATATTATCTGATGTAGAACCTCATTCAATTGAGCAATTGTAAGTTACTGGAGCCCGTAATGGAGCCCGTAAATGAATTTGCTATTCAATATGTATGGTCTACTGGTTACGGGCTTGAAATCCTTGTGGTTGTTACAACCGTAACTTACAGCCTCCCAAAGCTTTTGATCTTACCCGTCCATAAGAGTTACGATGGCTAAAACCGCAAAACGCTATCCAATTGCTACAATTCCTTCAAGCCTGCAAATGTTTTCATGGCAAATGTAGGAGAAAATCCTACGAGTACCAGAATGGACCAGTAAAGTGATTAAAGACATGTCTGTAACTCCAAATATAATATCAATACTGCCCTGTATATGATGGGGAAAGCGATGAAAGACGTTAGAATTAATTGCACAACAATATCAAGTTTGCAAATCACCAATCAAAAATATATATTTTTAATGTTAATTAGGGGTTATATCGATCTCAGGAATCAATGACATATCAGGCCACCCACATGGACTAGAACAGTATCGGCATTTTTATTATTTTGTATTTTGCGGCTTTGTGAGTCTGATCGCATATCGAACCTCTAAAAGCTAATTGATTGACATGTAACCTCCATCTTTACGGCCGTAGTGATGACGTTCTCATTTACTATTGGCTGTTTCTAAATGAGTAGATACGGCCCTGCCTAATTGATGTTCCCGTCCTGAAATGCTACATACGATTACATGGTTTACGGTTTTGGCTTTTGGTCCGTAACTTGCGGGCTTGTTCAATTGAATAGCACCGTAATTGTAGCAGACTGCGAGCGCGCAGCACGCCTGCAGACATGCAAGATGCGGGCTTCTAACTAAATGAGGCTTGTAGTGTTAAGCACTAGGGAAACTAATTTTTGCTTAAATCCAGTTCTAGCACATCAGCGTCTCGTCACAATGGCGCCGAGTATCCCAAATGATTGGGATCCTACAAGGTTACAATTGGAATCCAAGACTGCCTCTAACAATGAAACACAAGAATATCTCCATAAGAACATTAAGAAGTAGATTCACATCATCTCGGAGGTGTCTAGTATCCAAAACTACTTGAAAAACAACATAATTCCCAGAGGCCTGAGGATCTCCTTAATACCTGCAGCAGATCTCCAAGACAGTAGTTATGTATCTCAAGATGCTCTTCAGAGGTTATGAGTCTTATCAGAAAGTGGTACAGACTAATGCAGATCTAGATAAGTTTAAGGATACTGTAACGGAGTTGGAACACAAATCCAATATCTCCGCTGGTATACAGTAAAATACCCAAGAGGCACTACAGTTTCACCATTCCCAACCTCCCATATTGGACGACACTCAATCTGGGAGTTCAAGACTACTGACTTTATTTTGTTGTGCAGAAATATTTATACACATCTCTTCCCACAGGCAATACACATCCCTCATAGTTGGCCACACAATACACATAGAGGGACAATAGGTGGGTCACACCTCCCTGAGGCTACCTGGCAACTTTGATACAATCAGACATCGATTAGATCATCCTTCTTTGTTCTTATGTCTGAGAATGAAAACACTTTATACAATAGACTTCCTTATCTTATGAAGAGTCTCTGTAATAGGATTATCTATTAGCCTAGTAGCTGCAATAGTCTGGGCTAATATGCTGCAGAGCATAAACCAACATACATACAGTATAACAGTAGGATCATATTTTAACCAAGAATTAAATAACCATAAAACAGGGTAAAACAGTGATGGGTTCCGTTACAGATACTAAATGTAAAAATCTAAATGCAAAACTAAAGGTCCATATGGAGATATTTAAAAGAGAAAAAGTTCCAAAGTGACCAGAGAGATTTCGGGGGAGGCAGAATCTTCAGGATAAAATAGTTCAATCTTCAATGTATACAGACTTAAGATGGTCAGAGTATGATCATTTAAATCAAGACGAAATGAGTCACGTATTACCATCCACAAGAAATGATCCTGCTATTAACACAAATTCATTCATCCCAATAATGCTGGGTCTAGACTAAATCAAACATCCTTGGATTTTTTTTTAAACAGGGGGCGAGGCCGAAGATCAATGTCCCCCCCCCCCCCCCACAAACACACACACACGCGCCCCAAGAGTAAAAAGGAACCAGTTATTTTGAGACAACAATCTTATAGGCAACTTCTTACCGGCAGTCTGGTGAAATTTCATTGGTGGGTCAGTGTTAAAATGTAATCCCTCCCCTGCTGGCGCGTCTTATTGTGGCAGGGAATCCCAAATGACATGACACACCCGTGATGTAATTCAGGATTCCCTGCCCTGCAGAAAAGACACTGTGTGTCCATCCTGAGCTTTAAAAAAAAAGCTGTGTAATACAGCGGGCATGTGCTTAAAGGAAGCCATGTTTAAAATGGTTATCTATTACAAGACTGAAGCATTTGTGGGCACATTTGCATGTACCCGCCCAGGCTCCCAGAATGCAGTGTAATAACTGTATTTCTTTGAATTCTGAGCAGAAAGTTTAAATGTGTTTTAGATGTTCAAATGTGAATAAAAATGTAATATATATATATATATATATATATATATATATATATATATATATATATATATATATATATATATATATATATATTTGCTGATGGTAGCCAGTAAGCTTGAAACAGCTGTACATGGATAGGATTCTCGGCTTGTGTAAAATCCCACATTGGCTTTGCATTAAAGCTGTGTAATACAGCAGGCATAAGCTTAAAGGAAGCCATGTTTGAAAATGGCTATGGACTGAAGAGCGAGGCATTTGTGGGCACATTTGCATGTCCCAGCTCAGCTTCCCAGAATGCAGTGTAATAACTGTTTTTCTTGGAATTCTGAGCTGGAAGCAGGATTTTCAACTTGCTTTAGACATTCAAATGTGAACACAGATGTACTATTTATTATATATATATATATATATATATATATATATATATATATTTATATAATAGTACATGTGCTCACATGTCCTGCCCATAATTCCAAGAAACACGCTTATTACACTGCATTCTGGGTGAGTTGTCTCCAGGCACCAACTAATGATATGGGGATGACTAGAGCAAATATCCACAAGGTTCAGGAGAATTCAATCATATATATAAATTGCTTGTGGGTTATTTGCATTACAGGACACTGGGAGGGCCTGTCCACTTCTAGGGCTATATGGAATGGACACTAAATGACCAGAACCTATGGTGACCTTAGTAATGATGGTCTTGGTTATATGATAGTGAGCATTACCTATTACATTCCAGCAGCAAACCCTTCCAAGTGATGTTCCTGCTCTTTAGGAGATTTTACCTAACATCAGGGCCCCCCATGCACTAGGTCCCCACTTCTGTGTGTTATGCATATGGTAAAATTCAATTTCTCAAATTGAAAATCAGAAATCCACTGAGAAATTCTTTTGAGATAAGCCGCCATTTGGGGCCGGACTGATCTTGTAACGCCACTTCAATATATTAAAGGGCCAGTGCAAGCGTTTTTCATGTTAAATCTATTTTTTAACTCACCATTTATTAGTATTAAAAATACATGTGCAAACAGCAGCAAAACTTTAGCCAGAAAATATCATTTAGATACCCCTCCCCACCTCTCTCATAGCCCTGAGCACTACTGATAAGAAAGAAACAACTGATAAAACAGGAATTAGGTGGGGTGGGTAACCTGGAGCATGCAGGGGATTATGGGATTACCTATAGCCCTCTAATCCTATAGAGCATGTTCCATGTTACCCGCCCTGTCTAATTAATATTATCTCAATAGAAATGGTTGTTTTCTTATAATGGTTTGGTGCTGTTTGCAAATGTGTTAATTAAGGGTGAAAAAAAAATAGATTTAACATGAAAAGCGCTTAAACTGGGCCTTTAAATTACAGCATCTTAAGAGATGGAGAGGACCCCTGAAGAAAGGGAACCCCAAGTATTAGTGATATTAATATATTAGTTGGCGTATTCACCAACAGATTCTGTGATTTTACTCCTGGTCCTTTTTTTAATGGTTGTTGTTGTGTTTTTATTGTTTTTTGCCGCGTTTTGTTGTATTTTTGGTGCGTTTTTATGAAATTGTCTGAAGTTTACTTATAACAAATATTTTTTAGACAATATCTATTCGGTGTGTTTATTTTCTGTTTTGGCATTAGCAGCTAAATTTCACCTTTTCTTTCTTGGAAATAAATATATATAAATATTCCAGGTAATGCTTGGGGTCGCCCTTAGGATATATATATGATGATACACAGCGAGGAAGGTGTGTACTAACCCTAAGTACACCCCGTGATATATACAAGCTCACTAGGAAAAACACCACCACATCAACCTTTAGTAAATCCAGCCCAAGTGTAATGCTAAAGAGCATGAAACACTGGCTATATGTTTTTCTAAAGTGAATCAATCCTGGGAAATTCCATGTTGTAGTTGCTCTATTTATATGCAAATGAGAATCCCTCACATATTAATTAGCTGCATTGATGTACTAATTAGGATTACAGTCTGCTTGTCCGTCTCTCTAGTGATCAAAATAAAGACACCCAGTGTTATCTGGCATTTAGACCCCTCTCCCACTCTGAGCTGCAAAATCCAATTTAAATATTTCAGAAATGATTTATTGCTGAGAAAACCTTTTAGTACAATATATAGACAATGTTTAATGCTTTTTAAGATCAACTTCTTGTTGTGGGGACAGAGTTCCTTTGATAGAGATTTTTTTTTATTGAAAATCCAAGAGGATGTGGTCATCAAGGGTTATATACAGAAAACAGCACAGAAAATAAGCCAATTAAAACTATATATCTATATATATATATATATATATATATATATATATATATATATATATATATAAATAAATATAAATATATATATATATATATATATATATATATATATATATATATATACTGTGTATCAGGGTTCCCTGGTGGTCCAGTGGTTAGGATTCGGTGCTTTCACTGCTGTGACCTGGGTTTGATTACAGTCAGTGAACCAAGAAGTCACACCACCCTGAAGCCGACCAGGTTGGACCTGGTCAGTACTTGGATGGGAGACCACCTAGGAATACCAGGAGCTGCATGCTGAGGCCCACTGGAGAATGAACTGGCAACTCACTCCAGTATCTCTGCCATGAATACCAAGTGGGTCAGAATGGTACGTTGCGGTCCATGAGGTCACTGAGAGTCGGAAACGACTGAACAACGCCAGCACATACTGTATATCAGATATTATTGTATCTGAAATCAAGAATTTCTATGTTTCAATATATTTATGTAACACGTACCTGGTCCCGCCAGATAAGACAAACTCCCTCATTATATTAATTTCTAGATACATAATCTGTCATTTCTAGGCTCAGATTTTAATTCTGAACTTAATAGAGATCTTATCAGAATCTACAGTTCCTCCCAGGTGTCTGTACAATATCATCATTGAAGCAAAACTGAATACAATAGTTACAAATAACCACTGTATTTATTTATTTTACACATTGTAAAAACATTCTGCACATTATCGGGTCAGATTCAACACTATTCACTTCAGTGGACATTAACAGATACAGCAAAGAAACAATCTGTGCCGTGTCCCTTTAAGAAAAACAAAAGAATCTACTTCCCTAGCTGTATTTTATTATCCAGGATCAAATCCTGGGAGTGAGTGAGGCATGCTGGGATTTGCATGTAATACAATGACTCAAATAAACAGAGCACTTCTGCATATGCAAATTTGTATTTAAGAGTCATTTGCATATTAAAAACAAGACTCAGGTAATGACAGCGAAATCAGTGAGTAACTTTACAATTACCGTATTTATTGGTATATAACACGCACCTCATTTTAATAAGGGAATTTCAGGGGGAAAAAAATTCAAATAAAGAACTTTGAAGCAAAATCCTCAACCTCCCTTCTCATCCTCAACCTCCCTCCTCAACCCCCTCCTCAAACCCCCCATCCTCAACCCCCTCCTCCACCCCCCCATCCTCAACCCCCTCCTCCACCCCCCCATCCTCATCCTCCTTCCTCAACCCCCTCCTCAACCTCAACCTTCCTCCTCATCCTCAACCCCCCTCCTCATCCTCAACCCCCTCCTCAACTTCCCTCCTCATCCCCCCTCCTCAACCCCCCCTCAACCTCCCTCCTCAACCCCCCAATCCTCATCCTCCTTCCTCAACCCCCCTATCCTCATCCCCCCTCCTCAACCTCAACCCCCCTCCTCAACCTCAACTCCTCATCCTCAACCCCACTCCTCAACCTCAACCCCCCTATCCTCAACCCCCCTCCTCAACCTCAACCCCCTCCTCAACCTCCCTCCTCATTCTAAACCCCCCTCCGCATTCTAACTCCCCTCCTCATTCTAAACCCCCCCCATTCTAAACCCCCCCTCTCCTCAACCTAAACCCCCCTCTCCTCAACCTAAACCCCCTCTTCCTCAACCTAAACCCCCATTAATACCTCCCCCTCACTTACCTGCTTCTGCTCCGGCCTCCGCTCCGCTCCTTGACCCGATGACGTCACATGGGTGTCGACACTCGGTATATGCTAATGACGTGGCGCGCTGGCGCGCATGTGACGTCACCGGGTCAAGGAGCGGAAGCAGGTAAGTGAGGGGGGTGTATTTAGGGGGGTTTAGGTTGAGGAGGAGGGGGGTTTAGGTTGAGGAGGGGGGGGTTAGAATGCGGAGGGGGTTTAGTGTGAGGAGGGAGGTTGAGGACGAGGAGGGGGGAGGGAATATCGGCGTATAACACACACCTATGATTTGCCCCCTATTTTCAGGGAGAAAAAGTGCGTGTTATACGCCGATAAATACGGTACATTTTAATTTTAATTTAAAGTGAGTAGAAAACAGAGGAAAAAACAGAAACCTGCCAATATTACATATCATCAAAAGGGATATGTAAGTGACCTGGATTATAAATGCATCTGAGAGAGGAGAATTAGTAGTGTATGTAAACATTTTTTTGCACGAAAATCCCAAAATAATCATTTAAACACTTACATTGAAGTCAGCAAAATCTCTTGTAATTTCTGACAATTGCACAATAGGGTTAACACCCTCCAAACCCAGGCTAAACTAGCATCAAATGTAAAGTGATTTGTTTTGTCCAATCAGATTAGCTGAAACTTCTGTTTTTTGCCTATAAAGTGCAGAAATGTATTAATCCATGAAACTTGGATATGCCTATAAGATGTAAATTATTTATTAAGTAGTGAGTTACAGAGTAAGACGCACCTATTAGTTGTTATCCTCAAAGTTTCCTGGTTGTTTAGTCGTGTCCGACTCACTGTGACCCAGTAAACCTCATTAATCCATTAATGAGGGTAGTTAGATAATGACAATAAAACAATCTGGTGTAACGATAATAAAATGAGTATTAATAATAATAATAATAATAATAGTATTAATAATAATAATAATAATAATAATAATAGTATCACATATATAGTTGTGAGCGTACGAGTCGTTGCTCACGCTTGCGGGCAGGTCACTGGGCAAGGGCCTCAGTTGCTGGCATGGAGCGCCGAAGGCGCTCCATGCCAGCAACTGAGGCCCCTCGCGAAGCGAGGGCCTCAGTTGCTGGCGAGGTCACTGGGCACGGGTCTCAGTTGCTGGCATGGAGCGCCGAAGGCGCTCCATGCCAGCAACTGAGGCCCCTCGCGAAGCGAGGGCCTCAGTTGCTGGCGAGGTCACTGGGCACGGGTCTCAGTTGCTGGCATGGAGCGCCGAAGGCGCTCCATGCCAGCAACTGAGGCCCCTCGCGAAGCGAGGGACTCAGTTGCTGGCGAGGTCACTGGGCAAGGGCCTCAAACCCTCGCAAAATTCACGTCGCTACTCCAAAAACACGACACACAAATTACGACACTCGCTAAATTTTACGAGGCACGCAAACAACGTACGAAACACGTTACCACACATTACGACCTCGCAAACATCGGACGCAACACGCCGACATACAAACATTTAAAACACAATACATACACACAACACATACATAAAAAACTTACCTACACCAAGAGGGAGCACCCAGGACCTCAAAAATGCAACTTACACCTCGATTTTACTCGAAATAAAACAGTTTAGAGACTAAAAAAAAAACGAAGCGAGAGAAAAAATGGCCGCCGAACAAAACGAAAACGAGGCTACAGCACTCTAAACTCGCAAAACACCACAAGAAACTCGCAAAACACCACAAAACACCTACGGATATTCCGATACAGACCTATACCACACATTACTCGCCATTTTACACCAATGCGGAAGTACACGACTACGCTAACGGTTTGGTCTCGCGCACGCACAGTGTTACACTGCACACATTCAGCATGCTTACACAGCAGCTCCACACCACTAATGCTGCAGCAGCATCAACACAGATTGCAAGCTCTTCATCACAATGCTTCAAAATAGGTACAATATATTCATTTACTAATTTAGCTACCTTACTATTTCATTGCCGTCATTTTTTGACGGGCAATTCGCTAGTTAATAATAATATCAATAAAAAAGCCTCCACTGTGTATCCAGGAAGGAAATAAACCATAGTTCTGTTCTGGAGTATTTGGATTTATGCTGCCCTAGACCCACTTCTATTTGTGCCCCTCATAACCCAGTCACTCGCGCTCCTTTCCTCTTGCTATATCCCAGTCACAAGTTCACCACACACCTATAGAGAAACTAATATATAATATATATGTGTCTCTGTAAGTGTACAGGAAGCCAGAATGTGCTGGATACACACAGGGTATTCTCTGCATATACACATTTCTGCGCATATTTCATGGCATTGCACAGATTAGGCCAAAACACACCCAAACTCTTGACTGTAAAAAAAAATAATCACTTTCTAAAAATGACTGCTTCTGGGAAAATGTTGTATCAGCAATGTACAATGATCAATGTGCACGCAAGTAAATAAGTTCACCAAAGGAGCCTTAGAAGTAGCTGGGCGTCTCAGGAATGTCTTTGTTTACGTCTCTTTTCAGCGTCACTAATGTGTGACCCTTACATGTGTGACCATTACATGTGTGACCCTTACATGTGTGACCCTTACATGTGTGACCATTACATGTGTAACCCTTACATGTGTGACCCTTACATGTGTGACCCTTACATGTGTGACCATTACATGTGTAACCCTTACATGTGTGACCCTTACATGTGTGACCCTGACATGTGTGACCCTTACATGTGTGACCCTTACATGTGTGACCCTGACATGTGTAACCCTTACATGTGTGACCCTTACATGTGTGACCCTGACATGTGTGACCCTTACATGTGTAACCCTTATGTGTGACCCTTACATGTGTAACCCCTATCTGTGACCCTTACATGTGTGACCCTTACATGTGTAACCCTTATGTGTGACCCTTACATGTGTGACCCTTACATGTGTAACCCCTATGTGTGACCCTTACATGTGTGACCCTTACATGTGTAACCCCTATCTGTGACCCTTACAGAATGAGAGCAGAACAAGACTGTGAGTAGCTTTGCATTGTGAGCACACACATTGTGTACACAGCACTGTACGCCTCGCCTTCCTGTCCCATGTGTTGTGCAAACTGTATTTGTATTCAGGTCACAGAAGCCTCCAGTCATGAGCAGATAATAGTCCCTCAGAAGCCCCACAGTGGGTTGTTTTTTGTGTGTTTTGATGGGATCGCTGATGGAAATGTCTGTAATGATCGTATCCCCTCCACCGCCATGTGCAACGTTACTCATTCCAGTTCTAGTTATTCACAAACAAATACCATCATTTCAGACAAATACTGACAAATACCATCATTTCAACACCCCCGGCTGTGGTGACGCAAGCGATGGTGGAGCTCGTGAACGGAGGGTCCTGGTGCACACAGGATTAGTGAGTGTATCATATAAGTAATAATAAAAAAAAAAAAATATATATATATATATATATATATATATATATATATATATATATAAACAATACATAGTACATTCATTTCACAATTGGAAATAAAAAAATAAATTAAAAAAATGATTTCCTGCTCATAATTCCAAGGAACTCAGATATTACATGCTGGAAACTGGGTGGGAATATGCAGATGAGCCCTCAAAGGATATGCAAATGAGTCCTCAATGCATTTTTACCTTTTTTATCTTATTTCTATTTGACTCCTTTTAGCATATGCTTTTGTGCATAGCATCAGATGGATTTGTACGACTGCCTGTGTATATATATATATATATATATATATTGTTATATTGTTTTTAATCCTACAGGCACTT
Source organism: Discoglossus pictus (assembly GCA_027410445.1). Classification (NCBI taxonomy): domain Eukaryota; kingdom Metazoa; phylum Chordata; class Amphibia; order Anura; family Alytidae; genus Discoglossus; species Discoglossus pictus. The sequence continues at coordinate 121,153,980 of CM050171.1, forward strand.
GCCTTACATAGGTGGTCAGATCACCCCTGGAGTGATTAGATCACCTTTCTATAAAAATAATTAAATGCCCCTTTCCTGTAATAATTTAAGAGACCCCCTTACTTGAGATAGCAGCGGGCCCCTACCCTGCTGTGGTCCCCAGGGCCCTGCACCTGCTTCACTAGTAGTAGTTCAGCCATTTAACATCAGAATCCAGTGACTGATAAGCATGCCATGTGATGTCACTGTTTTAGATAATAGACCTCACAACCTCCATATACTGTATGTAGAACCCAGTTTCTTGTTGGCTTTTTAAACCCATAATCCTTTAACACAAAAGCCATTGACATACCGAGCATCCAGTCCTACAATGTGTACGGCCTTTGGAATGAGAGGGGGATGTTTGTTTTGTGCAGTATTGTCGGACCAGGTGTTGTATTTGTGAAAAAAGAAACAGTAAAACCAATGTAATGATGGAGGTTTTAACAAGAACTGCCAGTGACATATATATCCCAAAAGGAAGAAAAGTAAGAAGGCAAACTGACTGTTTGATGAGACTTTGAAAGTAGCCCAGTGTAACGGAGTTGGAACACGAATCCAATATCTCCGCTGGAATACAGTAAAATATCCAAGAAGCACTACAGTCTCACCATCCCCAACCTCCCATATTGGACGACACTCAATTGGGAGTCAAATAATACTGTCTTTATTTTGTTGTGCAGAACTATATATACACATCTCTTCCCACAGGCAATACACATCCCCCATATTTGGCCACACAATACACATAGAGGGACAATAGGTGTGGTCACACCTCCCTGAGGCTACCTGGCTACTTTGATACAATCAGACGTTGATGAGATTATCCTTCCCTTTGTTCTATGCCTTATAATGAAAACACTTTATAAAATAGACTTCCTTATCTTATGAGGAGTCTCTGCAATAGGATTATCTATTAGCCTAGTAGCTATAATATTCTGAGCCAATATATTCTGTAGAACATAAAACAACATATCTACAGTACAGCAATGTGATAATATTTTAACCAAGAATTAAATAACCATAAAACAGGGTAAAACAGTGATGGGTTCCGTTACACCCAGGAAAGAAGGAAAGCGAAAAGGTAGTGGAGATAAGAAAAGATTTGTCCAACTGAATGCAGAATTCCAGAGGATAGCAAGAAAAGACAAGAAACCTTCTACAATGAGTCATGTAAAGAGATTAAGGTAGATAACAGAAAGCCAAGGGATCTCTTCAAGACGATCAGGGATCTCAGCTGAACCTTTCATGACAAAGTGGGCATTATAAAAGACAACAATTTTAGCCACTTAACAGAAGAAGATCAGAAAGAAGAAATGGCAGGAATGTACTGAAGGTCGATACAGGAAGGATCTTAACAGCTGTGAAAACCTCACTAGTTTGTCTAATGAGTTGGAGCCAGAAATCTTGAAGAGCAAAGTAAGATGGGTCCTAGGATGTCTTGCTGATAACAAAGCTACAGGAGTTGGTGGAATCCCAGCTGAACTATTCAGAATCTTACAAGATGAGGCTGAGAAAGTGTTACTTGCTTCATGCCAACACATTTGGAAAACTCAATAGACTGGAAAAGATCAGTCTATATATCAATACCAAAAATAGGCAGTGCCAAAGAGTGCAATTGCACTTATTTCACATGCCAGCCAGGTAATGCTTATGATCCTACAAGCTCTGCTTCAACAATGTATGGGCTGGGAGTTACCAGATGTGCAAGCACACAGAGGAAGAGGCACAAGAGATCAAACTGCCAATGTCCGCTGGATAATAGAGAAAGCAAGAGAGTTCCAGAAAAGCATTTACTTCTGCTTCATAGTCTATTCTAAAGCCTTTGACTGCGTGGATCACAACAAAATGTGGCAAGTCCTTAATCCGACTCCTAAGGAATCTGTATATGGACCAAGAAGCCACTGTCAGAACTGAAGAAGATTGGTAAGGGTGTGCAACAAGTTTGTAAATAGATGGGGAAGAAGTGGAGGCAGTGACAGATTTTATTTTCTTGGGCTCCAAGATGGTGACTGCAGCCATGAAATTAAAAGATGTTCACTTCTGTGGAGGAAAGTTATGGCAAGTCTGGACAAGCTATTATAGAGTAAAAATATTACACCATCAACAAAGGTCCCCATAGTTAGAACAATGGTATCCCCAGTGATAAAATACGGATGTGAGAGTTGGACCATAAAGAGAGAAAACCGCTTAGAGTCCCTTGGACTGCAAGATCCAGTCAATCAATACTATAGGAAATGAAGCCATTCTGTTCCCTGGAAGGTTTAATCATGACGCTAAAGCTCAAATATTTTGGCCATATCAAGACAGGATTTCCTAGAGAAGGGACACATGTGCCCGAAGTGCTGCGGTCCATAGGGTCACAGAGAGTCAGACATGACTAAACAACAACAACAGCTGGTGATTTCTAGAAATCCTTTTAAAAGCTCCAACCACCCTTTCTGTTAATAATGTGCCTGCATTTTTAGTGTTTGGGTAAAGGGTTAGATCTAGGCTTCTTCCTCCAGTGGACTAGAAATCCATATTACTATTGAATGCTGCGTGGCTACTTGAATTTTCTAATTTTAGTTTTTTGATCCCGAATGATTTATGACTGAACTCTGACCTCACTGTCTTGTGACAAATTACACGACTGCCCGGCAGGTCTGTGCTCGCTAACACTGCAGATTCTCTTTATGACACTGCCCACACATTAAGAAATCATCATTGAAGCTTAAATTGTGTAAGTAATCGGACTGCTGACAAGAAACATAAATTCTGCATTACATTTGTCTCTGTATTTTATCATTTGTGTCACCCACCTTCTGTTAGGAATATTTTACAGGTACCACTGTAAACAACTTCTCAGTAGGACATAATCACAGAGACATCATGAGATTAAATGGTCAAACATAAAATCCCAAAAAGGATAATTCCCCTCCCTCTTTTAACGGTATCCAAAATTCATACAATACTCGCTGCCACCACCTAGAAGCATGACGTATATATATATATATATATATATATATATATATATATATATATATATATATATAAACTTAAAGGTATATAAAAGTTTCCTGGGTTTCAAATGTTTGGTAAGAGGCATTGGTTATCAGAAAAATATATGTTATATAGATAATTTCAATGTCCTTACAAAGTTATAGACAGGGAAGTAAAATCCAGCTTTGCACACCCACAGAAAGCTTACATAACCAAATACACAGAGGAGAGCAGCCAGGTACACAGTTTGACCTTTTTGGTAGAGAGACTTTACAGCACAGCCAGGAACCCCAGAACTTGATACAAAATGTATAAGCTGCATGAGCCTTCTCCTGATAGGCCAAAACAGAACTATGAATTTTATTCTAATTTAGCCTAGGTTAGAAGAGGGTGTTAACTCTACTTTTCAATTGTCAGAAATTACAAGACATTTTCATAACTTCAGGGTTTACATGTTTATTTTAATATTTTTTCATGCAGAAATGTTTGCATACACTACTGATTCTCCTCTATCAGATGCACTCATAATGCAGGGAACTTAAATATGCCTTTAGTGGACCAATGTAGTCACATCTTTGTGAAGCATGTAACAAACTAACAATGTGAGCTTACAACCATTTTTAGAGAAAACCCTGTATATAGGCGACTCTACGTGAGTCATGGATGAGTCCCTGTTGGACTGCTAGTCTGCCTGTATCCTGAGTGGGAGGGTTGCTCTACTATTACTTCTGTTGTGAAGTGGTAATTCATTAGCTTTAATAGAGATGTAATCTATGTCCACAGTTCCTCGCCTTCCTCTCAGTCCGAAGGTCTCAGGTGTCAAATCCTGTTAGGAACAAAGGCAAAAAGGCTGCTGTCAGTAAAGCACGTAATTGGTCCTTTAATGCAATATGGGAAACAAAATAAACCTGTTTAGCTGTATATTAAATTATATGTATATTATGATTTGGTGCCTTTTGTGACATGTTCTTTCATCACTTGGATCTAGAACTGATCACCATTGGTATGTGATCATAATGAGATGAAAAAGACCAAGGGGAGTTACAATTCAAAGAAAGAAGAAGGTAAGAGGAGAAGTTAAAAAGTCATCATGATCCTCATGGCAGCCATATTGTCATCAGGTTTACAGCAGGAGCTAGGGTGGGAGACCTGCCGAGAGATGTTTGAAGGACCCTCTTGTATGACCTCATAAGCTATGACATTGAATAATACTCCATGAGGTGTGATCATGTTGAAACGTTTCATCTCTGTCATGATTTGAATTTCCAGTGACCAATTATTTTAAAGGTTTCCGTATTCGTACAAATGAGTCTACTGTATATGAGCCATTGGTCACAGATCAAGACAACCCCCTGGACAAAACCTGGGTAAGAAGAATCAGGAATTGGATGGCGGATCCAGATGTCCATCTAGTCTACCTGAAACATTTTGGTTTAATTGAAATGTCTTTACTTTGTATGTAAAGATTGTGAAGGGGAAGAGCTGCTGGTGCTGCTGATAAGTTATTATCATAGATTTACATTTTACTTAACAGACTATACACAGATATTCTGAATTAGCCATGTTGGGGAAGGGGAACCCTTCCTTTATTTATCATATGATTGGGTGGTTTATATGCAACATGTAAAGGCAACCTTTGGTGGATCAAGATGTAAAGTGTAATAAGGTGCCCCAGGCAGGTCCAGCCTATGATTAAAGGTCAGCTGACCAGGTATGGCTGGACCTTCTCCTACTCACAGTGGCTCCAACCCCCATTAACCCATCCCTACCTATTACCTTGCTCCAACACACTTAGACAAAGATCAAGGATGGCCCACTATTAGGAATATCCCCTTATCTGGCCAGCCGGCCATTATGTGTATAACTAAGTTGCCACTAATAAGTCAGTCATGTTGACCAGGCATTGTTCTAGATAGACTTGGTGGTGCCCGGCTACAGCTTCGGAAACCCTGTCTACTTATATTATGTTATACGATTGTTCTATTGTATATGTTGTGGTATAACAAGGAATTATTGGAAATAAAGATCATGCTCTCTTTGGAACACATAGTGATGGTGTGTTCTATGGAGCCGGAATTATCACCTTGTATCCTGTTATCCATCAGCCGTCCTGTGTGAGGGGATTGTCACACTGACCCAGATATACGGGTAGAACTGGTCCGGCTGATTTTTTAATGCCCAATGAAGTAGTAGATCTTGACACTTATCTTCTCCTGGAAGGCAGTTAAACTATCATTTCTGCAAAAAAAGTACTTTTGCATATTGGTTGTTATGTGTTTTGCCCAGACACAGTTCAACTCTCTTCAAGCTGTTGCCACCTAAACCCAACTGAGAATCCCAGCTGTGTGTAAGATTTCCATCATGTCCCTTTGGTACTATGTAGTAACTATGTAGTGACACCGCTATTACTCCCTTGACAACACCCTGTGAGTGCCCTGAAGTAATACTACATGCCGAGTGTCAGGAATGACCACAAACCTCATGCAAACACTGGATATTCCTGTCACCCCTCCGAGAGCTCCATATAATGAGGTTAATTGTGTGTATACACAGCCAAGAATGTGCATGTACTCCACCCCCCAGGCCATGTACTGCCTGCAATCTGACAAGAAGAGACAGGCACATTTACTATTTAAGTGAGTTCCTCTTTTATGTGGTTAATGCAAATGCAAAGCACAGTAAAAATAATTATCTCATCACAAAAGCCAAATGTTATTTATATGCGACAGATGAGGGTGCTGATAGTGTCGTGCGAACTACTTACAACAAGATAATCACATATATAGTTGTCAACAGTGCGGGTTGTCCAAAGGCGCTCCTTGCCAGCAACCGTGGACTTTAAGGCCGCAAATGCGGAACCTTTGCAAAGCGAGGGGCCGCATTTGCGGAGGTGGAGGCTCTCACCGTGACTGCAACATTTACAGACTTAGCATTCGTAAATACGAGCCGCGCAACTTACAAACAAAAATATTACGACATTAGCGACTGAAACCCGCACACACCAAAACAGTAAAAACACAAAAAATACACACAACAAACACATAAAAAGCTTACCCACAGCAAGCGGGGGGCCCAGCACCTCTAAAAGTGAAGTTACAAGTCAATTTAGGTAGAAATTAAAGAGTTTAGACACCCGAAATTCCCCTAAGCGAGAGAAAAAATGGCCTCCGAACAAAACGAAAACGAGGCTAAAGGACCCTAAACACGCAAAACACCACGAAACACATATAGATTTTTCAAAAAAGCAGTATGAGGTACAAGAACAAGGACGCAAAATCAGCCACAGCCGCGTAATACACACATTAGGCGCCATTTTACAAAACTAACTTACACAATGCGGAAGTACACAACTACCCGAATGGATTTGGCTCGTGCACGCAGTCAATTTACACTACACACTGCACACATTACTGACACTTACACAGCAGCTCCACAGCACTGAAAACACACAGATTGCCAGCTCTTCTGCACAATGCTTCCTGCATATATTACTTCCAAATAGGTAAAGTATATTCATTTTGTAATGTATTATTTATTTGATTACCATACACCAAACAGCATTAGCTCACTAACAATTTCATTGCCGTCATTTTTTGACGGGCAATATTCTAGTAGTTTTATAATGTATAGAAGTAAAAGTTTTCACTCGTATTCACCAAGATGAATGGGAAGTATCCACATCTGCATTAATCAAATGAGTACTACCATAGATTCACATAGAGACCAATCCACTTAGGGAATAAAAACAGAGCTTATAAGCACCTCTTAATTGAATAAAGTACATAAAAGTAAATAGATAAACGGGATATTATATACCTAGTAACACCCAGGAATCTCCCATGTCCCTTTAATCATAAGGCCCATTAGTGAGACAGGACACAACGAGCGTCCTCTGGATAAGTACTTTAGACCAAGATAAATAAGGGGAGATTTGTTTTGGCATCTCATTTTAATCTCATTGAGCCATATATTATTCGCCTCACAACTGAGGAGGAGCGGGTCTGTGATGCTAAACCTTACTAGATTTATATTTCTTACTTTCATAGATAATTTCTTCTTGGTGTTTACCCCAAGTAAATGTGAAATAGGAGCCAGTGAGCCGCAGCCTGCCGAGGCCTCCTGTTGTCTAGAATTGTCCATTTTCAAAAGGCAAGCAGCTTCTGTTCTCCAATGACATCCAGCTGTGGCAGTGACCATAGAGGGATGTAAATCTCAAGTTATGAGAGCCGCGCTGGCCTCTCGCTGGCGGCTGCCTGGAGCCATATGTGATGCACTAGAGACCCATCATTAGGAGATAACTGTTCCTGATTAGAAGGACCCAGGGCAGAGAGAGACAGGATGACTGCAACGTGATTCCTCCTCTATTCATGCCGCGCAGATATACATACGTATTTATATAATTACACATCATACTAAAATAATAATGCATTTAATGGCCAGAGTAAAAGAACATTTAATGGGAGCCCAAGGTCAGAATGTCAAGATATCCTCCCGAATAACTCTACATTTGGATTTCATGCACCAGATGTTGCCCTACATAGAAATGCTATATCCATATTCAGTATAGTATCGGAAGAGCTGCTAGCATTTGATGCCATGTTTGATGGCTGATGGTCTTCACCCTTCCTGTGATGACCTACTGCTTCTGTTGGGCTTGATAAGAACCTAGTTCAAACCTGCCCAGTAGGACCATCTGGTTCTTTATGAATACCTAATAGCAGGAACAGAACCAACCCAATTTACAGTCACCAAAGCGCCCAGCAAACCATAGGAACCAGTAGAGCAACCCAGCAATGCAGATTCAGCAGTAATAATCCCAGTAATAAGGATTATTATTCCCTCAGAATGAAATTTACACTTTAATGATGTAGTTCAGACTGACAACTCCTTTATTGATGGTGGCACAGCATATTTATGCACAACACAGTCCAACCAATCTCCACCAGCTCCCATCCTGACCACATGGGGAGGTCAGTCCATCAAGTGATGTCACCCCTCCAACCACCCCCCTTGGACTTGAGTCTAACTTACTACCCAGGCTAATTGACCCTTTTATCCTTGATTTCCAGGGTATATCCACTTAGATCAGGAGTGGAGACACTCTCTCTGCTGATGTATGTGACCCTACATATGCCTCAGTTTGCTTCTCCATTCATACCTAAGTGTCCAGTGTGCCCTGGCAATGGCCAGCTATTTCCCCAGAGAGGATGCTCTACAACCAAACACCTCATATCTGGTGACCCCTCTGCCCCAAGGACCCTCGTAATATACTTTATTAAACTCTCTGGGGAAAATGCAGCATTTCAATACCAAACATGCCTGGTTGCCACCGACATATCAATAAATTCACACAACAATTCTGATCACCACCATATTGCGGCCCTCTCCATGACCAACATGGCTCCCCCATCCCACAGGGCCCACAATAAGAATGTAGCTGTCACAGTTCAAGTATTCAGGCTGGGAGGAGAGTGTCAGAGGAGAGAAGGAGGAAAGAATACCAATAATCCTTGCCAAGTCAGGGCTCCCAATAGTCCAACAGTCCCACAAAGATTTGCCTCCTTTATGATATTGTCACATTGTGGGCAGGGTGCTTTGCTGCTGTGGGGCAAAAGTTCTTTTAGGGACAGCAACATTAGGTCACGCAATAGATTGGTGAGATATGCAAGCTACTATGTCAGCTAGATTTGCTTTGGTTGACGATTCCTCTCATGACATTTTTCTATAAATTTCCTTTGGCCATTTCACACTAAAACTTGTTGTTGTGGTTGTTTATTGGTTCAGTAGGTTATTGGTACAGAGTCCCAATGGTGTCTATAGCGTTTGGGTTGGAAAACCACACGTACACCAATTTGTTGTGAGAGAAAAGGTTTGAATGTCAAAAATGATTTTACGTAGCTGGGCCCGGTGGGACTGGTACAAATCAATGTAACCACTGTCTCTATAAAAAGAAAAAATATATAGGGTAGCGCTGCTTTTAGTCGGACATGTTCACTCTAAAGTCTGATCATAACACTGAAAAATAAGAGAGGGGTAGAGGTAGAGAAAAAGCGCAGGTTCTCCTAGTGTAGATTATCAGGTGGTGCTGGATAGATAAATATACTTGTAATGGTAATATGCTCGCCTCGCTTTACCTCAGTGTTTATGAGGTATTTAATCACAAGATCTATATGGTGTCTTGTTGTCCATCAGTAACGGCTGCTCTTGATGGAGATACTGCTGTTTATGGAGGAGCAACCAGTCTCATAGATGACTATGTTGGTGGTTTTATAACTAATCTGGTTTCTGTCTCTGCAATGGTGGCGGTATACAGGACAATTTTTGTCTTTGGTTTCTTCAGAAACACTAATCCTAAAGGAAAAAGGCTGAAGTATACTAATGCAAGAGAGTATATACGATGGAGTTTATAACTGATGGTTCCTTCAAGACTTCAGAGCTTGTTCTCATAAGCTCAATATATTGACTAAGCCAAAGATGACAGCAGAATATGGCACTTGAACACCTAACATAGTCATAGAATAGGCTAGATGATAATTTTTGGTTCTTATTAGCTATGTCTATGGACTTGGGTTTTCAAGCACATTATCAGAATTTCATGAGATTTTTTCTTCTTATACTATAACAGACTTAGCACTCTTAGTGAGGTGTTTGTCTAACAGGAAAGATATCACGGTGGACTACAGCGCTCTGCTTTTTCATGTACTGTATGTGTATATAATATGTGTATATATGTTTCCTTCGCTATGTTGTGTTTATTCCCCATATATGTATTTACCTGATGATGTCAGATGCTGTCCCAACTCTCTCTGCATCTGCTGTTATTATTCAAACTGAGAGTTCCATCTCATGTTAGTATTGCTTGAGACTTGATAAAGAGATGTTGAGCCTCCCGAAAGCTCGTCATTATAAATAAGACGTTTGTCCAATACAAAAGGTATCAAATTATATTGCAATACTCATTATTAATCTATATATATCTATATACAGATTAATAATTACAATATATATATATATATATATATATATATATATATATATATATATATTAATATTGATATTTATATATATAGAAATGTTCTATATATTGTCTATAGATTGTAAGTTTGTGAGTTTTCAGTCGTGTAAAGTGCTTTGGAAAATCACTTTGGACACTTGGTTCTAAGATCAAGGACAGAGCCCTCCATCCTTTGCATAATAATAATAAATAAATATATATATGTGTGTGAGTGTGACTAGACATAGAGCACTGACTAAATAAACTGGGAGTGAAACAAGTCAAAATAAAGACATTAAATATAACTGTACATAATACTAAGATAGCCTGATCCCAAATGCATCTATATATTCTGCAATGTTGTCCGGTGACTGTATACTCTGCCAGATACTTGTTTCTGACTATTAATGTCATTAAATTGTGTGCAATTCACTCATTTTCATTCATAAACAGTATTTAGAAAAGCATGTTAAGTTTACGAGTGTTAATGTGAGTGTTTTGTCTTTCTTTTAATTTTATGTGAATTGATCCTGTAAGGGTGTCCGTATATTAGATCCCTATGTTGGTGTGCACTGGCCAATCACAGGCTGCAGAACACAGGATAGAGTAACCAACTTCTTGTAACTCCATAAGATAATTACTGGGCCACAATTTCAATTTATATAGCACTTATTTTTCATGAAAAATTATAATTATAAAAACTGCTTTTTTGAAAATGCCTGAATGTTACACCCCTCTGAGTCCGTTCATGTCATTGTTGTGTACTTAACACCATATGGATAGTGATCTTATAATAATACTGTAGTTGTTTAGTTGTTCAATCATATCCGACTCTCTGTGACCCTAGCACTCCAGGCATATCTGTCGTGATGTCTCTGGTTGTGGTTATCCATAAGGGTTTCTTGGTAAATATACTGGAGTGGGTTGCCAGCTCCTTCCCCAGTGGACAACAATTTGTCTGACCTCTCTGCTATGACATGCCGATCTCGAGGCATCCTACATGTATAGCTCACAGCTTCATTGAAGTACTCAAGCCCCTTCACCATGACAAGTTGGTAATCCAGAAGGAGAGTACTGTACTACTTGATTAGTGCTCACTCATCAGTCAGGGCAGAGATTCATGACAGGGCACAATGGGCCGTACAGGGGACCTCTGTGACCGAAGGTCCACTAGTCAGTACCCCAGCCTAAAAAGGTCGAACGTTTCAGTTTATCACATTTCAGTGACGAACCAACTGGGTGCTGATGAGGAGCATTCTGCGTGCGGCTTCCTCATTTCATTGTGACATCTGCAGGGAGGTTATTATTGTGTCCAGTTCCTTCTTACTGATATCCTTATACCGAGAGGTAAACACAACAATAACAGATACACCAAGTTCTCTAATTTTTATTGTCCTTGTTTTCAATGTTATTTAGATGTTTGGCTGAATGTGAAAAAATGAGAACAACCAGTCACGAGTCATACAATCTGCTGCAATATTGTCTGGGGGGGCGGCGCGGCGCGGCATCCAACGCTGCATTGGACAGGAGGGTGTAGGATGTTTGGGTGTATTGGAAGATGAATTGGCAACAGTGGAGGAGCTATTGCTGGTATAGCAGGTGCAAAACACAGGGGCCAACAGCCGGGTAGGGGCCCTCAGCAACCAGCTTGAACAAAGAGGGACTTTATTAGGGTAGACAGTTAATTATTTTTATAGAAGGTTTATCTGACAACCTACATATATTTTTTGTTTTTTTATAGTGGGAATCCCTGAATTATTTTGCCCTAGGGCCCTTTATTCACTAGCGCTGCCACTGTCAGACCTCACCTGTGTTTATCTACATTTAATACCACACGTTCTTGTTGTGTGCCCAGTGTCCCAGGCCAATATGGTCAGGGATCTGCTCATCAACCTGCTCCTGGCATTAGTCAAGCTAGCTTTATATAAGTCCACCTTTACTCCTATAGCCCACTTGGCCGGTTTCACCATTGCACCCACCACTGAATAACAACATAGGACTATAAGCTTTGGTTTTATTTTCCTGGGCTCAAAGATCTCTTCAGATAGTGACTGCAGCCATGAAATTTAAAGTTTGTCTCTGTGGAGGAAAGCTAGGACAAGTGTGAGCAAGCTATTAAAATGTAAAGATATTAAACTATCAACAGCAGTCCACATAGTTAGATCTATTATATTCCCAGTAGTAACATATGGATGTGAGAGAACATAAAGAAGGCTGAGGGATGTAGATTTGATGCCTCCCAACTGTGGTGTGGGAGAAAACTGCTTAGAGACCCTTGGACTGCAAAAAGATCCAATCAATCAATACTACAGGAAATGAAGCCAAACGGTTCTCTGGGAGGTTTGATCATGAGGCTGATGCTCAAATATTGGGACCTGCAGAGTGAAGGAGATGCCGGATTGCACTTAAGGAGGACTATTACTATTATCTTTGTTTGTAAGGCACTAACATATTCCATAGCGCTGGGCAGTATAGAAGTTCTTATAGATCAGTGAAATATTCACACATTTTAACAATTCAAACAGTGTTTGCTTTGTTGTCAGTGCTCTGTTTGTGCTGTAGAGCTGAAGTGGTGCAAGGGGAGCTATGTTATTTATGCATTGATTGTTAATAACAATCCCATATAATAATTTATAATAGCAATATTCATTTTCAAGGATAAGGGCATTTGGGGGTGGGAAGAGGGGTTGGCGAAAGGGTTTTTAGAACCCTCAGATATGATTTATTTTCTTGTACCTGCTGCTTATATTCCTATTTTGATATTGAACCTGTCCCATAACCTGTTGTCTTCAATCTCTTGCATGTCTTGGACCTCTGCCAGTCTGCCCAGCCCTTCTCAATCATTGACCTCTGCCATCCTGACCAGCTCTTCCTGCCTTGGTCTTCTGTCAGTCTGTCCAGCCCTTCTCAATCATTGACCTCTGCCATCCTGACCAGCTCTTCCTGCCTTGGTCTTCTGTCAGTCTGTCCAGCCCCTGTCAATCACTGACCTCTGCCATCCTGACCATCTCGTCCCACCTTGGTCCTCTGCCAGTCTGACCCCCGCTTGTCAGTCTTAGACCTCTGATAGCCTGGCCACCTCTACCTGTCTTGGTCTTCTGCCAGTTTGCCCAGCCCTTGTCAATCATTGACCTCTGCCATCCTGACATGCTCTTCCCACCTTGGTCCTCTGCCAGTCTGACCCCTGCTTGTCAGTCTTAGACCTCTGATAGCCTGCCCACCTCTTCCTGTCTTGGTCTTCTACCAGTTTGCCCAGCGCTTGTCAATCATTGACCTCTGCCATCCTGACCATCTCGTCCCACCTTGGTCCTCTGTCAGTCTGACCACCCTTTGTCAGTCTTGGACTTTTGATAGCCTGGCCACCTCTTCATGTCTTGGTCTTCTGCCAGTCTGCCAAGCCCTTGTCAATCATTGACCTCTGCCAACCTGACCATCTCATCCCACCTTGGTCCTCTGTCAGTCTGACCACCTTTTGTCAGTCTTGGACCTCTGATAGCCTGGCCACCTTTTCCTGTCTTGGTCTTCTACCAGTTTGCCCAGCCCTTGTCAATCATTGACCTCTGCCATCCTGACCATCTCGTCCCACCTTGGTCCTCTGTCAGTCTGACCACCCTTTGTCAGTCTTGGACCTTTGATAGCCTGGCCACCTATTCCTGCCTTGGTCTTCTGCCAGTCTGCCAAGCCCTTGTCAATCATTGACCTCTGCCATCCTGACCAGCTCTTCCCACCTTGGTCCTCTGTCAGTCTGACCACCCTTTGTCAGTCTTGGACCTTTGATCGCCTGGCCACCTCTTCCTGTCTTGGTCTTCGGCCAGTTTGCCTGTGTAGGACCTCTGAACCTCTAACCTACACAGTGCTATTGTTTCTATCTTTTGGATTTCATCAGTGCGAGTCTGGTCCATCTGGTCCAGTTGCCTCAACAAATTTGTATAGAGGCCCCGTATGCACAGAAGGCTAACACAGTTTCTAAACCGGAGACAATAAAGAGTGAAACTGACCCAAATATAACTCCCATATCTTGTTGTTTCGAATAAGAAGAGATTACCCTGGTTTGATGAGAGCCAAAGACCCAGAACAAGTTCTCCAACTGGCACGTAATACTTTATGCTGTAGAGATGTCCATGTTGTATATAATGTGTTATGAGAAACTATTTAGCAAGAAAGAAAGAAGGACATTTAAGGATGGAACAGGACCTTTGTTGTGTTTTTCCGGTGCTAGGAGACCGTCACCACACATTATATCCGCTCTATCTAATGTAAATGATTATAGGACGTTCTCCTACTGAGGGCGTTGCGGGTCCAGCTGGAATCCAATGTGTTTGTGGCCTTCGCTCTTCCTCATTCTCTTTACTGTTGAAGAATATTTTTATCTTGGTGGCATTTCTTTCCTGTGTGGTTTTATTCAGGTTCTCCTTTTCTTCTGAATTCTCTATTTTTTGGACAGACAAATGAGAAGCCTCCCTATGCTCCCCCAAAGCGTGTTAGCGAATAAATAATCTAAACAAAATAATTCAATAAATAATAATAAATAATGTCCAGATAACTCATGATATTTAGATACAAACCGTGAAGTTTATTTATTAAATAATTAACGGAGAGCATTGTGATGATGTAACCATGTGCCTGAAAATTTAGCACCTTCTGCTAGTCATACCTCTCTCCACAATTGACCTTATGGGGGGGGGGGGGGGCAGCAGCAGGTGCAAGTTTCAATACTGAATATTGTATTTTTAAGTCATTGAATGGGACCATTATTGCCAGTAATTACTCACTAACCATTGGAACTTTGCTCCTATTATTTTCATAATCTGATTTCAGTGGGTGATTTAGCTAATCAATCTAATTACGCACTGACGAAAACAGATTCAAAGCTAAATAGAGTGATCAATAATTACAGGCAATAATGCACCCATTAGACAGACATTGCAGTCAATTCTTAGTGGGAGGATCACATGATTTGAGTGACAGCTAAAATGGGCAAATTTCAATGTAAGATTACGGTAATAAACTGCATTTTTGTAAAAATATCTTTCAGTGAAGGAAGTATCGCATATAGTTTTCAGTTATGCCGTATTTGGAATCTCTGCTCTGTCACTTTAAATGGACCCTGTCACCGAAATTCAACTTGTTTTATTAAAAAGCGTGAAACATTTATTTTTTATTGTATTAGCCATTTTATTACTAAAGTGAATCATTCCTGAGATATCTCACATTGTTGGTTCTGCATTTTTATGCAAATGAGCAAGTCCTGAACACTAATTTACTCATTCAACGGGCTAATTAGGAATACGGTCTACTACAGTCAATGACCCTAAACGTTATCATGTAATTAGATTCCCTCCCCAAATTTGTCAAGTACTCTGAAACACAAATTAGCATACTGAGCCACACATTAGCATAATATTAAATGTTGAATATCTCTGGGATAATTTACTATAGGGAAAGATGGCCAGTACAATGTTTAAACAGTGTTTAATCATCTTTAAGATTAACCCAAATTCCTCTAGGGGTTACAGTGTCCCTTTAATGGGCCACAAAAGTCTACATATCTGCACCATTAGAAAGAGAGTGAAGAAAACATGTTAAAAAAAGTGTTTTCCCTTTTAAAATTGATGCTGAATTCATGGAGTTCTAAACAATAGAAGTCAGGCTATTTCAGTGTGTTGCCTCTGCCCGAATGAGTAATGATCTCTGTACCGTGCGGTATCTAATGAATATTAGGTACAATGACATTGGGTATTCATACAAAGCTACAATATTGTCAACATGTATCAATATAACAGTAAAATAAATAAAACGAAAGCTCTACAGAAATAGATTAGAGCAGAGTTTTTATCTACCTGACTAGTGACTTGAAACAAACTTGGGAGGAAGGGTTGTCTAATGTCTCAGTGAGCCTCTTATCTACAACCCCCTGCCACTCTGCATCCCGTGGCAACATGCTACTTGAGAGAGGTCACTGATAGGCTAAATTGAATCACTGCACTTCCCAGTTTGTGTATTCATGAGCTACAGAAGTCAGATCCAAACAGGTACAAATTATATGATGTTAGGCAGAAAAAAACAGAGCTTATAAGCACTTCCTAATAAAATAAAGTATATAAAGTATATATATATATATATATATATATATATATATATATATATATATATATAGTCTCAGGCAGGGATGATAGGCCTCTGTGTGCTGTAAGAAAAGATATTTCTATTTTCTAGCTGTTCTGTTTGTTACTTTGTATCACTGATAAGAAAAGTCAGTAAATGACTCTGTTACATTGTTTATTTACAGATCGTAAAAACTGAATCTTCACATTAAAGCTTCAAATAAAATGATGACTTGTTTGTAAACAGTAAGGGTAATAGGTTTAAGAAGTCAGATACTAAATAGCAATGGCAGGCGGTCTGTCTCATCTCCATAACAACAACAAGTAGGTCACTGAAGTTCTGTGCACTTCAATAAAATGTATCCATTAAAGAAGATCCATAGACATTAATGGCTGAATAGTGCATAGAGCTCTGGGTAACTAAAAATTATTATAGTCTTTCTGTAGGACTTTGAAGCCAGTGGCTGGAGATGGTGGACCTATCTTATGTGGATATTTAATAGTTGAGGACAGAAATAGGAAGAGAAGGGGTTAAATGAGATAATGAAACGGGGATCTACTGATCTGATAAATGACACGTAATGGGGATAGACAAACAGAGAAAAAGACAGACAGATAGATAGATAGATACAGATAGATAGATAGATACAGAAAGATAGATATAGATACAGATAGATAGATACAGAAAGATAGATAGATAGATACAGAAAGATAGATAGATAGATAGATACAGATAGATAGATAGATAGATAGATAGATAGATAGATAGATAGATACAGATAGATAGATAGATAGATACAGAATGAAAGAATATATAAGTGCAGCAATACTACTACTTAAAGGGATATGGAAGGTTCCTAGGTGTTAATAGGCATATAATATCCCTGTGTATATTTGCACTTGTATGTACTTTATTATATTATTTGAAGTTTAATTGGCATTTTTAGGAGATCAAAAATCGGCTAAGTGAGAAAAAAAACGGCGGCCGTAAACCTGTAATTGTTTTGAAAAAGACTCAAAACCAGGCCAAAGGCCGAAAGACTTAGTCGCTGAACGTGAGGCCTCCAAGATTGGAGCAGAGAGAGAGAAAGGAGAAAGACACAGGAGAGGGAGAGGGGGGAGAGGGTGGAAAGAGACACAGGGAGGGAGTGGGGGGTAGAGGGTGGAAAGAGACACAGGGAGGGAGTGCGGGGAGAGGGTGGAAAGAGACACAGGGAGGGAGTGGGGGGAGAGGATGGAAAGAGACACAGGGAGGGAGTGGGGGGAGAGGGTGGAAAGAGACACAGGGAGGGAGTGCGGGGAGAGGGTGGAAAGAGACACAGGGAGGGAGTGGGGGGGAGAGGGTGGAAAGAGACACAGGGAGGGAGTGGGGGGAGAGGGTGGAAAGAGACACAGGGAGGAAGTGGGGGGAGAGGGTGGAAAGAGACACAGGGAGGGAGTGGGGAGAGAGGGTGGAAAGAGACACAGGGAGGAAGTGGGGGGAGAGGGTGGAAAGAGACACAGGGAGGGAATGGGGGGAGAGCGTGGAAAGAGACACAGGGAGGGAGTGGGGGGAGAGCGTGGAAAGAGACACAGGGAGGGAGTGGGGGGAGAGGGTGGAAAGAGACACAGGGAGGGAGTGCGGGGAGAGCGTGGAAAGAGACACAGGGAGGGAGTGGGGGGAGAGGGTGGAAAGAGACACAGGGAGGGAGTGGGGGGAGAGTGTGGAAAGAGACACAGGGATGGAGTGGGGGGAGAGGGTGGAAAGAGACACAGGGAGGGAGTGGGGGGGAGAGGGTGGAAAGAGACACAGGGAGGGAGTGCGGGGAGAGGGTGGAAAGAGACACAGGGAGGGAGTGGGGGGAGAGGGTGGAAAGAGACACAGGGAGGGAGTGGGGGGGAGAGGGTGGAAAGAGACACAGGGAGGGAGTGGGGAGAGAGCGTGGAAAGAGACACAGGGAGGGAGTGGGGGGAGAGGGTGGAAAGAGACACAGGGAGGGAGTGGGGGGAGAGGGTGGAAAGAGACACAGGGAGGGAGTGGGGGGAGAGGGTGGAAAGAGACACAGGGAGGGAGTGGGGGGAGAGGGTGGAAAGAGACACAGGGAGGGAGTGGGTGGAGAAGGTGGAAATGGAAAGAGACACAGGGGTTAGAGCGGGGAAAGAGGCACATCGGACGAAGGGGGGGGGGGGGAGGGAGAGAGGGGGAAAAAGACACATGGAAGGGAGAGGGAGAAAACAGACAGAGGGGTCAGAGAGGCTCTCAGCACGGGGCACGAAAGTGGTGGGTTGGATGACGTCTGCAATGAGCACTCATTGAAGGGCTCATGATGAGTGTCTGCAGCCCGTAAAGTAGAGGGAGGGGGGGGGGGAGTTTCGCAATAAGCACCAAAGGTGGTCATTGCGAGGCATGAAAGTGGCGGGTGGGCCGAGGCCTGCAATGAGCGGTGGGGGAAGTGAGACCAAGGGAGCCCAGGAGGGGTCCACAAGTTTATGGGCTGAAGTGGGGGGACACTACAAATGTGGGCCCCCTCCCGGGGGGGGCTGATTTATTTTGCACTGTGGCCCTCCATTTCTTAGCTCTGTCACTGCTGGTGATCATTGAAAAATAGGAATTCATTGTTTAAATACACAGTAACATGTTAGTAAAGGTTATTTTTCTACCAAGCCCGACTTAAATATTCCTGAGAGACCCCTTTATAAGACCAGCAGAGTAAGCTGTGAGCTTTAGATTTATATAGTGTGAGAACATCTCAGAGCTGAGCCCTTGGAAGTAAACTGCAGGCATTGCCCTGGATCTTATCACAGAACAAACATTCCTCCCAGATTGGACAGCCCATATATCCAGTGAGACATCCACGAGACAGCCAGTGAGACATCCACGAGACAGCCAGTGAGACATCCAGTGAGCAATGTCAGGAGTGTGATGACTGGATTCTTACTATCTGGGCAGCACTGAGGTGGGGCCCCGGGCTCTGGGAGGGAGGTGGGGCCCCCAGGCCCTTGGTTAGAGGTGGGGCCCCTGGCTCTGGATGGAAGGTGGGGCCCCCAGGCCCTTGGTTAGGGGTGGGGCCCCAGGCTCTCATGTAATGGGTGCTGCAGGACAGGACTCAACTGGAACACCATGACATTCCAGACACTGATTATAGGGCAGAGCCAAGTCATGTGGATGATAAAGTGAAAGTGCACAGGCAAAGATTGTACAGTGGTGTGTGATTGTGTTACAGTGGTGTGTGATTGTGTTACAGTAGTGCATGTGATTGTGTTACAGTGGTGTATGATTGTGTTACAGTGGTGTGTGATTGTGTTACAGTGGTGTGTGATTGTGTTACAGTGGTGTGTGATTGTGTTACAGTAGTGCATGTGATTGTGTTACAGTGGTGTATGATTGTGTTACAGTGGTGTGTGATTGTGTTACAGTGGTGCATGTGATTGTGTTACAGTAGTGCATGTGATTGTGTTACAGTGGTGCATGTGATTGTGTTACAGTGGTGCATGTGATTGTGTTACAGTAGTGCATGTGATTGTGTTACAGTGGTGTGTGATTATGTTACAGTGGTGTATGATTGTGTTACAGGGCTGTGTGATGTTGATACATTCCAGGGGTAGAAAGTATTGTGTTATAGTAATGTGTGCGATTGTGCTACACATCAGGAGAAACAATGTGTAATTGTGCTACAAATAAAAAATAATAGTATTTTTTAATACAGTGATTATTGTTGTTCAGTCCTTCAGTCGCGTTCGACTCTTGGTGACCATATGGACGCAGCATGCCAAGCACATATGACTGTGTTTCTGGTTGTGCTCCATATGGTTTAATCACATATATAGTTGTAAGTGTACGGGCCGTTGCTCACGCTTGCGGGCTCGCGCAGCGAGCCCGCGGGCCCTTGCAAAGCGTCACGAGGGACGCGGCCAAGGGCCTCGGTTGCTGGCGGCGCTCCATGACAGCAACTGAGGCCCTCGCAAAATAAACGTTAATACGGAGCACTTTGTCAACGAGCGCCGCAGGCGCTCATTGCAGGCGAACCTCGCATAGCGAGGCGAGCCGTTAAACCGTAGCCAAAAAATACGTCCGTAACTCGTGAACATGCAAAAAAAAAAAACACAATAAATCCACACAGCACATACATAAAAAGCTTACCGACAGCACGAGGGAGCATCCGCGACCTCAAAAAACCAAGTTACACCTTCATTTACCTCAAAATAAAAGAGTTTAGACACTAAAAAATTGTCAAAGCAAGAGAAAAAATGGCGGCCGAACAAAACGAAAATGAGGCTACAGCACTCTAACCACGAAAAACACTTACGGATAATCCGCTAAGATGCATACCACACATTGCGACATCGCAAAAAACGCACGCAAGCCGCGGACAGGAAAAAAGCAAAAACGCAATAAATACACACAACACATACATAAAAAGCTTACCTACAGCAAGACGAAGCATCCAGCACCTCAAAAAAACTACTAACAGCTTCACTTAACTAAAAATTAAAGAGTTTAGACGCTACAAAATTCTCTAAGCGAGAGAAAAAATGGCGGCCGAACATAACGAAAACGAGGCTACAGCACTCTAAACACGCAAAACACTTACGGATAATCCAAGAACACGCATACCACACATTACCCGCCATTTTACGCTAATGCGCAAGTACACAACTACGCTAACGGTTTCGGATCGCGCACGCAAGGCTTTGAGCAACATTTACGATTTAAGCCTTGTGGCCTTGAAATTTTTTTACGGGTTTACCCGCCGCCAAGCGCGCAAATGTTTTCAAACCTGTCAACGGCAAAATGAGAGCGGGAGGAAGAGGAAGCCAAAGAGAGACAAGGAAGGGGGGGGGGGGGGGGGGGTGACGAAGTGCCCTTCGCCACTTTGTCTTGGAGAGGACTGTTTGGCAGCCTCCTGCCCTGCGATTATGGCCCTGGTACATATTGCCCTTCAAACACAGTATTCGGCCATACCAGAGTGTATGTCACTCATTCTGGCCCTTTACATACAGGGGGGGGGGGGGGTAATTCGGTACTTGCCCTGTGTGAACCATGATACCACAGATAGATATGCCATGGAGCCCATTCATATGATGAAAGACTATGGGAAAGACTTTAGCTCCATGGCAATTAAACTGTGTAAAGATGATCTGAGCGCTATTCGGTAGTTTTGTGCGCTCAGATCCCAGCTGTAACGGAACCCATCGCTGTTTTACCCTGTTTATGGTTATTTAATTCTTGGTTAAAATATGATCCTAGTAATATACGGTATGTATGTTTGTTTATGCTCTGCAGAATATTGGCCCCAGGCTAGTGCAGACCTTGGCAGGAGAGATAATCCTGTTACAGATAAGGGAGTCGATTGTATAAAGTGTTTTCATTCTCAGATAAGAACAAAGAAGGCTGATTTAATTATTGTCTGATTATATCAAGTTGCCTCAGGGAGGGGTGACCACACCTATTGTCCTATATGTGTATTGTATGGGGGATATGTGAAATGTCTGTGTGTTACGTGAAAAACATACTTTTACTAACTTTTGAACCCCTGGTCTGATTCATGCCATTTTTTAATATGTTGTTCCCCTGGGTGAGAGCTATTGAACGGTGCTGGACTTAAAGGTGTACCCCCTGTTTTGGGGGTACATCCAGAATGTTGTTAAAATTGTGTCTGTTTTAATTGTGTTACCTGTTATCTGAGCGGAGGAGACGTGGGGGTTGAACCATGTATCTAATTGGCTGTGATAATTATGTGGGTGTAGCCCTTCAGAGGGCACCATTGCATAAAAGGAGATCCCCTGTCATTAAAGTTATAGTTCTACTTGACCCTTCAAAACGTAGTCTCATCTCGTTATTGGAGGGGATCGCTATATCATACTGGGGATTGCTATGCTTTTGCATACTCCCTTGAGCTGTAACTACTGAACGCTTGTTCCTGATGTGTCCTCCTTGGAGGAGAGGTCTTCCCCACACGGTCCTGGATGCTGGAGATTCATACAGGGTGGAAGGAAGACGGCGCGGCTCCAGCTAAACTACGGCGGTTGTGGAGTCTGTGGTGGTTGAGGTGTCCGGTGCGGTGCTTGTAGGCCTCGGCGCAAACTAGGACGCGTCTATCAACGGAGGTACCCGCTCGGGGTGCCAGTAGATCCGTTACAGGGGGGACACAGGGAAGGGAGAGAGGGTGAGAGAAACCGGTGAGGGAGGGAGGGGGGAAAGAGAAACAGGTGAGGGAGGGGGAAAGAGAAACAGGGGAGTGAGGGGGGAAGAGACACAGGGGAGGGAGAGAGGAAGGAGAGACACAGGGGAGGGGGGAAAGAGAAACAGGGGAGGGAGGGGGGAAGAGACACAGGGGAGGGAGAGAGGAAGGAGAGACACAGGGGAGGGGGGAAAGAGAAACAGGGGAGGGAGAGAGGGGAGAGAGACACAGGTGAGGGGGTGGCGGAATAGACGGGGAGGGGAAAGAAAAATGAAATATTATCCTATCATTTGTGATGGGAGGCCCGCAATGGGCGCCAAGGGTGCTCATTACGAGGCCTGCAATGGGTGACGGATCATTGCAAGACTCGCAGAGAGGAGAGAGAAGGAGAAAAGAGGGAGGGAGAGGACACAGAAGGAGGGAAGGAGAGAGAGCAGCCGTGCCTAGCGAGCCTCGCATTGTGTGACAAACACCCGCATTGCGAGGCTTCACATTTTTATGCCATCTTAAAAACAAAGAACCTTTCTTATGCACCACGTACCTCAGACACACACACCATGTCTATTATCATAGTCTTTGGGGGGAATAAAGGTCCTAATAGAAAAAGAAGAAGAAGAGGGGTACACCGTTACTTTATTTAGAGCTCTGTTTTTACTGCCTAATAGCAAACAAATAGTCCCTGCTTGGGTCTGCCCACTGCAGCTCATGAAGATACAGACTCTGTAGTACTTGCTGTACTTGCTGTGTTCATACTAACCAATCCTTGATCATCAATCTGCAACATGCTGCTGAATTATGGTCCATGATAGGCTAGGACCCTATACTAAACATCTAGCTCTACAGAGGCTGTGTCTGCAAAAGCTGCAGTGGGCAGTCCCATACAGGGACTATTTGTCTGAAATTATATACCCGGTAACACCCATGATCCTTCTACAGTGTATATCTATTCAAGTGTTTCCTTGTGACCAAACGCAGTGTTTAAGGTGACTTTAAGGTTCCTTGGTGGTCCAGTGATTAGGATTCAGTGCTTTCACTGTTGCAACCTGGATTTGATTCCAATCAGGGAACCAAGATATCATCTCACCCTGAAGCCGAGCATGGTTCGGCCTGGTCAGTACTTGGATGGGAGATCAACTAGGAATACCAGGAGCTGTATGCTGTGGCCCACTGGAGAAGGAACTGGCAACCCACTCCAGTGTCTCTGTCATGAAAACCAAGTAGATCAGCATGGGGTTTTCTGGTCCATAAGGCCACAAAGAGTTGGACACAACTGAACAACACACACAATAGCAGTGGATATTTATAACTTGAATTGCTTTGGCCGTGGTCCTAGTGATCAGTTACTTTGGGGCCGGGTCTGTATTATTTATATGGTTTGTGTCCCTTGTCTGAGACCCTCGGGGGTGTCTGGTGAGCGCAATTCTCTTTATTATAAAACAGCCATCTGTTGTATAATCCTTTTTTTAATAAAGTGAATTAGTCTTGGGAAATACCAATTTGCTGTTGCAAAAATTTAATGCAAATGAGTGACTTGTACATATTAATTAGCTGCTTTGATACTAATTAGGACTACAGTCTGTTTGTCTGTCTCTGTAATGGCCAAAATAAAGACCCCAAGTGTTATACGCCTCTCCCACCCTTACCAATTACTATGTGTCACACATTAGCATACTTAGCCACAAATTAGCATACAGGAGCCACACAATCAATTGTAAATATTTCAGAAATGATTAACTGTAGAGAAAAACTGCTAGTACAATGTACAGTCAGTTTGTAAAATAAAAAATCAACTTCCTGTTGGGGTGAGTCCCTGTAACTGCAGATCGCTTTATTACAATATTGTACTAGAGATGTTTTTCTCTCCGTCTCTCCAACCTCCGTGGGTTCTCTTACTGCAGTGAGATAATCATCTTTGTGTGTGGTGGGTGTGATGTGCTGTCTGGCAGCTCATCGCTCCATCTGCAGATCTACTGCTAGACCCCACGACAAGCTCACGCACATTGCTCTGCGTCACACCCCAGGACACCCCGGATTTTGTACTATTAGCATATTCTGTGTATTCATGAGGTTTTATTGCTGCCAAATTATTTACTTTTTCACACAAAACAGATCTGGGTGGGGGTGTTGTTAGGGATCTGGGCCCCCTGTAACTGTTAGATGAGATCCCCCCAGACCCGTGTTTGCCTTACACCACAGTGCAACCCGCCTACCCACCCCAGACCTTCCTCACTTACCCCGGGTCTTGGGATTTTAGGTATGTAAATGCAAAGTGGTACCTTGGTTCTCAACCTTAATCCGTTCCGGACGGCAGGCTGAGTACCAAACTCCTATAAGGAGTAATGTTAATTAGTTTTAGCAAACGCTATAAGTAACACAATAGCACAATGACTACCAGGGTAGAACGATGAGTACCGAGGTAGCGCGATGAGTACCGAGGTAGCGCAATGAGTACCGAGGTTGCGCGATGAGTACCGAGGTAGCGCGATGAGTACCGAGGTAAAGAGATAAGTACCAGGGTTGTTTGCTCATCCACAGGTTGAGTATTGAAAATGTCGAGTTCCGAGGAGGTTGAGGACCACTGTACATATATGTATGTATGTAAGTATATCAGTAAGTATGTCTTGCAGTATATCAGCGTGCATGTATGTTTATATGTCAGTTTGTATGTATGTATGTATGTATATGTATGTATGTATGTATATAAGTATAGGTATGTATATATGTATGTATGTATGTATAGGTATGTATGTAGCACCGAGGCTCTGGGACTCGCTCAGTCAGAGATGCCCCACCGCAGACATTTCTCGTCAGAAAGATCTAACTTTGTTATTTTTCCTTATTTTGTTCAGTCCCTTCCGAGAGAAAAGTTCTGTTCGGATTATTTATTATCATTATTTGTTTTATTACTATACTAGGAATTAGATACATAACTGCGCTCCTTAGAGGAGGAGCAATGATATTCTAGACCTGCATCTGAGTGAGAAGGAACATTCCAAACATGCAGAAAAAGACCTGCTACTCCTAATGCTCGATGACACTTATCTAGGGCAATACACATATCTAGGGCAATATCCCCAGCCATGCTGGAATAGACTCTCTGTAGAATGTTTTTCTCTCCATGCAATCAACAAAACAATAAAAAAATAGAATGACAAGTGTCCTAAAGATAAACGGACACTAAAGCAGCACCCAGGAGATGTGATGGGCCAGGAAGGAGCTGGGGATTTACCGCAAGTCTCCAGGGGGAGGGGCAGCCATTGTTGGAATAGCAGAGTGTAAATGACAGCACAGTTGTGTGTGGGAAGGGGGAGGGTCCCATATGATCTACCAGAGAGGGGGGGGGGGGGGTCCCATCTGATCTACCAGAGGGTGCCGTGGGGAGGATTGGGTTGGATGCACAACATGCTCTAAATACCCAGCTGGAGTGCGGAGCTCGGTGGGAATGCTGGAGGGGGCTGGTGGGGATGCATAGTGGAGGCAACAAGTGGAACAGCTCCACAGCTTGGGTCACATGCCTTGTCATGGTGAAGAGTCTTGTGTACCTCAATGAAGCTGTGAGCTATACCATGTAGGGTCAACAAAGATGTGCATGTCAAAGCAGAGAGGTCAGACAAACCACGGTCCACTGGAGAAGGAACTGGCAACCCACTTCAGTATCTTTGCCAAGATAACTTTATGGCTAAGCACAACCAGAGACATAATGATGTGCCTGGGGTTCTGCTGTAGGGTCATGGAGGGTCGGATACAACTGAACTGACTCTTTCCAGACACATTTCAACAATTCCAATATGAATGCATCCTGCCTTTACTATGGGCCCAGTATATGAGCTCCTGACCCCACTATGGTGCTCAAGTTTGGAGAGAAGCTACTGGCACTTATCAGGATACCTTATATGAGCTGGCTGTGTATGACCTGGCAGGCAGTGCCTATAGATTTCCTGGGATGGGTGCCCAGCTTGGCCAGATGTGAGGGCTGCTATCAGGCTCAATGGTGATACCCAATTTGTGCCCAAGCCAGAGGTGATGATGCCACACACAGTATAAAGAACACTTTGATACTCAACATGCTTCTATTTTAAGAGGCTTTACATGACACTGTTTGTTTCATTTTAATGAGAATTAAAACTATACATTGTAGTAACTATTTGTGTCTACAGCAAATCATTCCTGGGATATTCCAAATAGTTTGAGTTTCCTTTATGCTAATGTGTGTCTTATCATGATCATTTTTAGCTCAGAAGGTTTGCTATGTGTGTGTGTTTGGGGGGGGGGGGTTTAACTGCATGATGACACTAGGGCACATAATTCACCTTTTAGTACATATAGCCCTTGGTTACTAACTGAAATACAAAAGTCCCCCCCCCCCCCCCCGCCCCAGAGTGTTTAATGTCTCCTCTTTATACTTATTTATTTGCAAACTTGTAACAGGTGCTGTATAAATCAGAATCCTAGCGGTTCCCATTGATAAAATACTGAACAAGGGCACGGCTACAATGTTACAAAAGCTAAAATGAGCAGGTAAAGAGTTCACAGACTGAGCCTTAGTGACAGGCACAATAGAGAATCAGCCAATAGAGAATCAGCCAATAGAGAATCCTTCCTAGAGAATTACGGCAATAAAACATGGAGGTTACATGTCAATTAATCAGGTTCGTGGGTCCGATATGCGATCAGACTCGCACACCCTCAAAATAAAGAATTATGAAAATGAATGCCAATACTGTTCTAGTCTATGTGGGTGACCTGATATCTATTAACTCATTGATACTCAAGATTGATTTAACCCCAAAATAACACATAAAAATAAGTCTTAAATACTGCTGATTTGCGGGCTTGAGACTGTTGTGCAATTAATCCTAATGTCTGTCATCGCTTTCCACGTTATTTACAGGGCAGTAGTGATTCTTTTATTTGCAGATACAGTGATACGATCAGGTGTTTAACCCCTTGCGGGTCCTCTCTAGCACTCGTAGGATTTTGTCCTCCATTTGCTGCTTACGAGTGTGGATATGATTGCGAGCTCTGGGAATTGGAGCAATTGAATAGCGATTTGTGATTTTAGCCTTGCGAAAGTGAAAGATCAAAGGCTTCCGGAGGCTGTAATTTACGAGTTTGACGTCCAACATTTTTTCAAGGCCATAACTCGTAACCTGATCCAAGCCCGCAAAAAGACGCCAATTGAATTTGACTGAGAGCTTACTTATGGGCCTCCGGATCGCAAATTCGGCCAATTGAATGAGGCTATCTGAGACTGACAAAGAGCTTAAGTAGGAAAAAGTCAAAAATAGGTTTTGATTAGAAAAGGGTAAATGTCTGTGCTTGTGTTGGATATGCGAGTGGAAGCCGTGTGTGTGAGAGGGGCATTTACATTTATGAAGAGCTGTGATTGCATTTATTGATGCAACTGCTTGTTTCTGTGCCTGTGAGCGGGAAGAGGTGTGGTGTTAATTTCAATTTTATCCAATTATCTCACAAAGAAACACAATTTTTCCCAGATCCCTCTTCCCCTACTCCTTTCTCTACTGATAACTGAAAAAATGCTGCTGAGACCTGGTCCCATATAGCCTAGGACACTGCACATGACTTAATTATTATTATTAATATTATTATTATTATCATTAACTTTTATTTGTAATGCACCAATATATTCAGTAGCGCTATATATATATAAAAAGGAAACATAAAATATTAACATCCAGCCCTACAGAGTCTGTGTCTGCATATGCTGCAGTGTGCAGACCCATACAAGGACTAATTGTTTGATTTTAGGCAGTGAATACAGAGCTTATAAGAACATCTTAATAAAATAAAGCACATGAAAGTAAATAGATACCCAGGGATATTATATACATAGTAACATCAGAAACCTTTCATATCCATTTCAAATATGTATTTTTTTAATTTGGACTACAGTTGGTAATGTTGTATTATATTGTGTGTGTGTAGAATGTAGCAGTATTATATTGTGTGTATAGAATGTAGCAGTATTATATTGTGTGTATAGAATGTAGCAGTATTATATTGTGTGTATGTAGACTGTAGCAGTATTATATTGTGTGTGTGTAGAATGTAGCAGTATTATATTGTGTGTGTATAGAATGTAGCAGTATTATATTGTGTGTATAGAATGTAGCAGTATTATATTGTGTGTATATAGAATGTAGCAGTATTATATTGTGTGTATATAGAATGTAGCAGTATTATATTGTGTGTATATAGAATGTAGCAGTATTATATTGTGTGTGTGTAGAATGTAGCAGTATTATATTGTGTGTATATAGAATATAGCAGTATTATATTGTGTGTATATAGAATGTAGCAGTATTATATTGTGTGTGTGTAGAATGTAGCAGTATTATATTGTGTGTGTGTAGAATGTAGCAGTATTATATTGTGTGTGTGTGTAGAATGTAGCAGTATTATATTGTGTGTGTATGTAGAATGTAGCAGTATTATATTGTGTGTGTGTGTAGAATGTAGCAGTATTATATTGTGTGTATAGAATGTAGCAGTATTATATTGTGTGTATATAGAATGTAGCAGTATTATATTGTGTGTATATAGAATGTAGCAGTATTATATTGTGTGTGTATGTAGAATGTAGCAGTATTATATTGTGTGTGTATAGAATGTAGCAGTATTATATTGTGTGTGTATAGAATGTAGCAGTATTATATTGTGTGTGTGTATAGAATGTAGCAGTATTATATTGTGTGTATATAGAATATAGCAGTATTATATTGTGTGTGTATAGAATGTAGCAGTATTATATTGTGTGTGTATAGAATGTAGCAGTATTATATTGTGTGTACGTAGAATGTAGCAGTATTATATTGTGTGTATGTAGAATGTAGCAGTATTATATTGTGTGTGTGTAGAATGTAGCAGTATTATATTGTGTGTGTAGAATGTAGCAGTATTATATTGTGTGTATATAGAATGTAGCAGTATTATATTGTGTGTGTGTATAGAATGTAGCAGTATTATATTGTGTGTATGTAGAATGTAGCAGTATTATATTGTGTGTATGTAGAATGTAGCAGTATTATATTGTGTGTATATAGAATGTAGCAGTATTATATTGTGTGTATGTAGAATGTAGCAGTATTATAATGTGTGTGTATAGAATGTAGCAGTATTATATTGTGTGTGTATAGAATGTAGCAGTATTATATTGTGTGTATATAGAATGTAGCAGTATTATATTGTGTGTGTAGAATGTAGCAGTATTATATTGTGTGTATGTAGAATGTAGCAGTATTATATTGTGTGTGTGTGTATAGAATGTAGCAGTATTATATTGTGTGTGTGTATAGAATGTAGCAGTATTATATTGTGTGTGTATAGAATGTAGCAGTATTATATTGTGTGTATAGAATGTAGCAGTATTATATTGTGTGTATATAGAATGTAGCAGTATTATAATGTGTGTGTATAGAATGTAGCAGTATTATATTGTGTGTATATAGAATGTAGCAATATTATATTGTGTGTGTATAGAATGTAGCAGTATTATATTGTGTGTATGTAGAATGTAGCAGTATTATATTGTGTGTGTGTATAGAATGTAGCAGTATTATATTGTGTGTATGTAGAATGTAGCAGTATTATATTGTGTGTGTGTATAGAATGTAGCAGTATTATATTGTGTGTATGTGTAGAATGTAGCAGTATTATATTGTGTGTATGTAGAATGTAGCAGTATTATATTGTGTGTGTATAGAATGTAGCAGTATTATATTGTGTGTGTATAGAATGTAGCAGTATTATATTGTGTGTATATAGAATGTAGCAGTATTATATTGTGTGTGTATAGAATGTAGCAGTATTATATTGTGTGTATATAGAATGTAGCAGTATTATAATGTGTGTGTGTATAGAATGTAGCAGTATTATATTGTGTGTGTATAGAATGTAGCAGTATTATATTGTGTGTGTGTAGAATGTAGCAGTATTATATTGTGTGTGTATAGAATGTAGCAGTATTATATTGTGTGTGTGTATAGAATGTAGCAGTATTATATTGTGTGTTGTGCAGAATGTAGCAGTATTATATTGTGTGTGTGTAGAATGTAGTATTATTATATTGTGTGTGTATAGAATGTAGCAGTATTATATTGTGTGTTGTGTAGAATGTAGCAGTATTATATTGTGTGTGTGTAGAATGTAGCAGTATTATATTGTGTGTGTATAGAATGTAGCAGTATTATATTGTGTGTGTATGTAGAATGTAGCAGTATTATATTGTGTGTGTGTAGAATGTAGCAGTATTATATTGTGTGTGTATAGAATGTAGCAGTATTATATTGTGTGTATGTAGAATGTAGCAGTATTATATTGTGTGTGTATGTAGAATGTAGCAGTATTATATTGTGTGTATATAGAATGTAGCAGTATTATATTGAGTGTGTGTATAGAATGTAGCAGTATTATATTGTGTGTATGTAGAATGTAGCAGTATTATATTGTGTGTGTGTAGAATGTAGCAGTATTATATTGTGTGTGTGTATAGAATGTAGCAGTATTATATTGTGTGTGTATAGAATGTAGCAGTATTATATTGTGTATAGAATGTAGCAGTGTTATATTGTGTGTGTATAGAATGTAGCAGTATTATATTGTGTGTGTATGTAGAATGTAGCAGTATTATATTGTGTGTGTATAGAATGTAGCAGTATTATATTGTGTGTATGTATAGAATGTAGCAATATTATATTGTGTGTGTATAGAATGTAGCAGTATTATATTGTGTGTGTGTAGAATGTAGCAGTATTATATTGTGTGTATAGAATGTAGCAGTATTATATTGTGTGTATATAGAATGTAGCAGTATTATATTGTGTGTATATAGAATGTAGCAGTATTATATTGTGTGTGTATGTAGAATGTAGCAGTATTATATTGTGTGTGTATAGAATGTAGCAGTATTATATTGTGTGTGTATAGAATGTAGCAGTATTATATTGTGTGTGTGTATAGAATGTAGCAGTATTATATTGTGTGTATATAGAATATAGCAGTATTATATTGTGTGTGTGTAGAATGTAGCAGTATTATATTGTGTGTGTATAGAATGTAGCAGTATTATATTGTGTGTAAGTAGAATGTAGCAGTATTATATTGTGTGTATGTAGAATGTAGCAGTATTATATTGTGTGTGTGTAGAATGTAGCAGTATTATATTGTGTGTGTAGAATGTAGCAGTATTATATTGTGTGTATATAGAATGTAGCAGTATTATATTGTGTGTGTGTATAGAATGTAGCAGTATTATATTGTGTGTATGTAGAATGTAGCAGTATTATATTGTGTGTGTAGAATGTAGCAGTATTATATTGTGTGTATATAGAATGTAGCAGTATTATATTGTGTGTGTGTATAGAATGTAGCAGTATTATATTGTGTGTATGTAGAATGTAGCAGTATTATATTGTGTGTATGTAGAATGTAGCAGTATTATATTGTGTGTATATAGAATGTAGCAGTATTATAATGTGTGTGTATAGAATGTAGCAGTATTATATTGTGTGTGTGTAGAATGTAGCAGTATTATATTGTGTGTATGTAGAATGTAGCAGTATTATATTGTGTGTGTAGAATGTAGCAGTATTATATTGTGTGTATGTAGAATGTAGCAGTATTATATTGTGTGTGTGTATAGAATGTAGCAGTATTATATTGTGTGTGTGTATAGAATGTAGCAGTATTATATTGTGTGTGTATGTAGAATGTAGCAGTATTATATTGTGTGTGTATAGAATGTAGCAGTATTATATTGTGTGTATAGAATGTAGCAGTATTATATTGTGTGTATATAGAATGTAGCAGTATTATAATGTGTGTGTATAGAATGTAGCAGTATTATATTGTGTGTATATAGAATGTAGCAATATTATATTGTGTGTGTATAGAATGTAGCAGTATTATATTGTGTGTGTGTATAGAATGTAGCAGTATTATATTGTGTGTATGTAGAATGTAGCAGTATTATATTGTGTGTGTGTATAGAATGTAGCAGTATTATATTGTGTGTGTATAGAATGTAGCAGTATTATATTGTGTGTGTGTAGAATGTAGCAGTATTATATTGTGTGTATGTAGAATGTAGCAGTATTATATTGTGTGTGTATAGAATGTAGCAGTATTATATTGTGTGTGTATAGAATGTAGCAGTATTATATTGTGTGTGTATAGAATGTAGCAGTATTATATTGTGTGTGTATAGAATGTAGCAGTATTATATTGTGTGTATATAGAATGTAGCAGTATTATAATGTGTGTGTGTATAGAATGTAGCAGTATTATATTGTGTGTGTATAGAATGTAGCAGTATTATATTGTGTGTGTGTAGAATGTAGCAGTATTATATTGTGTGTGTATAGAATGTAGCAGTATTATATTGTGTGTGTGTATAGAATGTAGCAGTATTATATTGTGTGTTGTGCAGAATGTAGCAGTATTATATTGTGTGTGTGTAGAATGTAGTATTATTATATTGTGTGTGTATAGAATGTAGCAGTATTATATTGTGTGTTGTGTAGAATGTAGCAGTATTATATTGTGTGTGTGTAGAATGTAGCAGTATTATATTGTGTGTATGTAGAATGTAGCAGTATTATATTGTGTGTGTATGTAGAATGTAGCAGTATTATATTGTGTGTATATAGAATGTAGCAGTATTATATTGTGTGTGTGTATAGAATGTAGCAGTATTATATTGTGTGTGTATAGAATGTAGCAGTATTATATTGTGTATAGAATGTAGCAGTATTATATTGTGTGTATGTAGAATGTAGCAGTATTATATTGTGTGTGTGTATAGAATGTAGCAGTATTATATTGTGTGTGTATAGAATGTAGCAGTATTATATTGTGTATAGAATGTAGCAGTATTATATTGTGTGTGTATAGAATGTAGCAGTATTATATTGTGTGTGTATGTAGAATGTAGCAGTATTATATTGTGTGTGTATAGAATGTAGCAGTATTATATTGTGTGTATGTAGAATGTAGCAGTATTATATTGTGTGTGTGTATAGAATGTAGCAGTATTATATTGTGTGTGTATAGAATGTAGCAGTATTATATTGTGTATAGAATGTAGCAGTATTATATTGTGTGTGTATAGAATGTAGCAGTATTATATTGTGTGTGTATGTAGAATGTAGCAGTATTATATTGTGTGTGTATAGAATGTAGCAGTATTATATTGTGTGTATGTATAGAATGTAGCAATATTATATTGTGTGTGTATAGAATGTAGCAGTATTATATTGTGTGTGTGTAGAATGTAGCAGTATTATATTGTGTGTGTATAGAATGTAGCAGTATTATATTGTGTGTGTATGTAGAATGTAGCAGTATTATATTGTGTGTGTGTAGAATGTAGCAGTATTATATTGTGTGTGTATAGAATGTAGCAGTATTATATTGTGTGTGTATAGAATGTAGCAGTATTATATTGTGTGTGTGTAGAATGTAGCAGTATTATATTGTGTGTATGTATAGAATGTAGCAATATTATATTGTGTGTGTATAGAATGTAGCAGTATTATATTGTGTGTGTGTAGAATGTAGCAGTATTATATTGTGTGTGTATAGAATGTAGCAGTATTATATTGTGTGTGTGTATAGAATGTAGCAGTATTATATTGTGTGTGTATGTAGAATGTAGCAGTATTATATTGTGTGTGTGTATAGAATGTAGCAGTATTATATTGTGTGTGTGTATAGAATGTAGCAGTATTATATTGTGTGTGTGTATAGAATGTAGCAGTATTATATTGTGTGTGTATGTAGAATGTAGCAGTATTATATTGTGTGTGTGTGTAGAATGTAGCAGTATTATATTGTGTGTATGTAGAATGTAGCAGTATTATATTGTGTGTGTATGTAGAATGTAGCAGTATTATATTGTGTGTGTGTAGAATGTAGCAGTATTATATTGTGTGTGTATGTAGAATGTAGCAGTATTATATTGTGTGTGTATGTAGAATGTAGCAGTATTATATTGTGTGTATGTAGAATGTAGCAGTATTATATTGTGTGTGTATAGAATGTAGCAGTATTATATTGTGTGTGTGTATAGAATGTAGCAGTATTATATTGTGTGTGTGTAGAATGTAGCAGTATTATATTGTGTGTGTGTAGAATGTAGCAGTATTATATTGTGTGTGTGTAGAATGTAGCAGTATTATATTGTGTGTATATAGAATGTAGCAGTATTATATTGTGTGTGTGTAGAATGTAGCAGTATTATATTGTGTGTATATAGAATGTAGCAGTATTATATTGTGTGTGTGTAGAATGTAGCAGTATTATATTGTGTGTATATAGAATGTAGCAGTATTATATTGTGTGTGTGTAGAATGTAGCAGTATTATATTGTGTGTGTATAGAATGTAGCAGTATTATATTGTGTGTATGTAGAATGTAGCAGTATTATATTGTGTGTGTGTGTAGAATGTAGCAGTATTATATTGTGTGTGTGTAGAATGTAGCAGTATTATATTGTGTGTATGTAGAATGTAGCAGTATTATATTGTGTGTGTGTAGAATGTAGCAGTATTATATTGTGTGTGTATAGAATGTAGCAGTATTATATTGTGTGTGTATAGAATGTAGCAGTATTATATTGTGTGTATGTAGAATGTAGCAGTATTATATTGTGTGTGTGTGTAGAATGTAGCAGTATTATATTGTGTGTGTATAGAATGTAGCAGTATTATATTGTGTGTGTGTAGAATGTAGCAGTATTATATTGTGTGTGTGTAGAATGTAGCAGTATTATATTGTGTGTGTATGTAGAATGTAGCAGTATTATATTGTGTGTGTATAGAATGTAGCAGTATTATATTGTGTGTGTGTATAGAATGTAGCAGTATTATATTGTGTGTATAGAATGTAGCAGTATTATATTGTGTGTGTGTAGAATGTAGCAGTATTATATTGTGTGTGTGTAGAATGTAGCAGTATTATATTGTGTGTGTATAGAATGTAGCAGTATTATATTGTGTGTATGTAGAATGTAGCAGTATTATATTGTGTGTGTATAGAATGTAGCAGTATTATATTGTGTGTATGTAGAATGTAGCAGTATTATATTGTGTGTGTATAGAATGTAGCAGTATTATATTGTGTGTATGTAGAATGTAGCAGTATTATATTGTGTGTGTATAGAATGTAGCAGTATTATATTGTGTGTATGTAGAATGTAGCAGTATTATATTGTGTGTGTATAGAATGTAGCAGTATTATATTGTGTGTGTGTATATAATGTAGCAGTATTATATTGTGTGTATGTGTAGAATGTAGCAGTATTATATTGTGTGTATGTGTAGAATGTAGCAGTATTATATTGTGTGTATGTAGAATGTAGCAGTATTATATTGTGTGTGTATGTAGAATGTAGCAGTATTATATTGTGTGTGTGTAGAATGTAGCAGTATTATAGTGTGTGTATATAGAATGTAGCAGTATTATATTGTGTGTGTGTAGAATGTAGCAGTATTATATTGTGTGTGTATGTAGAATGTAGCAGTATTATATTGTGTGTGTATAGAATGTAGCAGTATTATATTGTGTGTGTATAGAATGTAGCAGTATTATATTGTGTGTATAGAATGTAGCAGTATTATATTGTGTGTGTGTAGAATGTAGCAGTATTATATTGTGTGTGTGTAGAATGTAGCAGTATTATATTGTGTGTGTATAGAATGTAGCAGTATTATATTGTGTGTATGTAGAATGTAGCAGTATTATATTGTGTGTGTATGTAGAATGTAGCAGTATTATATTGTGTGTATGTAGAATGTAGCAGTATTATATTGTGTGTGTATAGAATGTAGCAGTATTATATTGTGTGTATGTGTAGAATGTAGCAGTATTATATTGTGTGTATGTGTAGAATGTAGCAGTATTATATTGTGTGTATGTAGAATGTAGCAGTATTATATTGTGTGTGTATGTAGAATGTAGCAGTATTATATTGTGTGTGTGTAGAATGTAGCAGTATTATAGTGTGTGTATATAGAATGTAGCAGTATTATATTGTGTGTAAGTAGAATGTAGCAGTATTATATTGTGTGTGTATATAGAATGTAGCAGTATTATATTGTGTGTGTATAGAATGTAGCAGTATTATATTGTGTGTATGCAGAATGTAGCAGTATTATATTGTGTGTATGTAGAATGTAGCAGTATTATATTGTGTGTGTGTAGACA
>CM050171.1:121190558-121248058 GCA_027410445.1 Discoglossus pictus
TTTATTTGTGTGTGTAGAATGTAGCAGTATTATATTTGTGTATGGAATGTTGTAGCAAGTATTATATTGTGTGTATAGAATGTAGCAGTATTATATTGTGTGTATAGATTGTAGCAGTATTATATTGTGAGTGTATAGAATGTAGCAGTATTATATTGTGTGTATAGAATGTAGCAGTATTATATTGTGTGTGTGTAGAATGTAGCAGTATTATATTGTGTGTGTATGTAGAATGTAGCAGTATTATATTGTGTGTATGTAGAATGTAGCAGTATATATTGTGTGTGTGTAGAATGTAGCAGTATTATATTGTGTGTGTATGTAGAATGTAGCAGTATTATATTGTGTGTGTATAGAATGTAGCAGTATTATATTGTGTGTGTATGTAGAATGTAGCAGTATTATATTGTGTGTGTATAGAATGTAGCAGTATTATATTGTGTGTATGTAGAATGTAGCAGTATTATATTGTGTGTGTATGTAGAATGTAGCAGTATTATATTGTGTGTATGTAGAATGTAGCAGTATTATATTGTGTGTATGTAGAATGTAGCAGTATTATATTGTGTGTGTTGTAGAATGTAGCAGTATTATATGTGTGTGTGTATAGAATGTAGCAGTATTATATTGTGTGTAGAATGTAGCAGTATTATATTGTGTGTGTGTAGAATGTAGCAGTATATATTGTGTGTGTGTATAAATGTAGCAGTATTATATTGTGTGTGTAGAATGTAGCAGTATTGTGTGTGTATAGAATGTAGCAGTATTATATTGTGTGTGTGTAGAATGTAGCAGTATTATATTGTGTGTGTGTATAGAATGTAGCAGTATTATATTGTGTGTGTGTGTAGAATGTAGCAGTATTATATTGTGTGTGTATAGAATGTAGCAGTATTATATTGGTGTGTGTATGTAGAATGTAGCAGTTATTATTGTGTGTGTTGTAGAATGTAGCAGTATTATATTGTGTGTGTGTAGAATGTAGCAGTATTATATTGTGTGTGTGTGTAGAATGTAGCAGTATTATATTGTGTGTGTGTAATGTAGCAGTATTATATTGTGTGTGTGTAGAATGTAGCAGTATTATATTGTGTGTGTGTAGAATGTAGCAGTATTATATTGTGTGTGTGTAGAATGTAGCAGTATTATATTGTGTGTATATAGAATGTAGCAGTATTTATTTGTGTGTGTGTATAGAATGTAGCAGTATTATAGTGTGTGTGTATAGAATGTAGCAGTATTATATTGTGTGTGTATGTAGAATGTAGCAGTATTATATTGTGTGTGTATATAGAATGTAGCAGTATTATATTGTGTGTGTATATAGAATGTAGCAGTATTATATTGTGTGTGTATGTAGAATGTAGCAGTATTATATTGTGTGTGTAGAATGTAGCAGTATTATATTGTGTGTGTATAGAATGTAGCAGTATTATATTGTGTGTGTATAGAATGTAGCAGTATTATATTGTGTGTATGTAGAATGTAGCAGTATTATATTGTGTGTGTATAGTATGTAGCAGTATTATATTGTGTGTGTATAGAATGTAGCAGTATTATATTGTGTGTATATAGAATGTAGCAGTATTATATTGTGTGTGTGTAGAATGTAGCAGTATTATATTGTGTGTGTGTAGAATGTAGCAGTATTATATTGTGTGTGTGTAGAATGTAGCAGTATTATATTGTGTGTGTGTAGAATGTAGCAGTATTATATTGTGTATGTAGAATGTAGCAGTATTATATTGTGTGTATATAGAATGTAGCAGTATTATATTGTGTGTGTGTGTAGAATGTAGCAGTATTATATTGTGTGTGTGTATAGAATGTAGCAGTATTATATTGTGTG
Organism: Discoglossus pictus; assembly: GCA_027410445.1. Classification (NCBI taxonomy): domain Eukaryota; kingdom Metazoa; phylum Chordata; class Amphibia; order Anura; family Alytidae; genus Discoglossus; species Discoglossus pictus. Next base: position 121,192,408 of record CM050171.1, read on the forward strand.
TGTGTAGAATGTAGCAGTATTATATTGTGTGTGTGTAGAATGTAGCAGTATTATATTGTGTGTATGTAGAATGTAGCAGTATTATATTGTGTGTGTATGTAGAATGTAGCAGTATTATATTGTGTGTGTGTAGAATGTAGCAGTATTATATGTGTGTGTGTAGAATGTAGCAGTATTATATTGTGTGTATGTAGAATGTAGCAGTATTATATTGTGTGTGTGTAGAATGTAGCAGTATTATATTGTGTGTGTGTAGAATGTAGCAGTATTATATTGTGTGTGTATAGAATGTAGCAGTATTATATTGTGTGTGTATATAGAATGTAGCAGTATTATATTGTGTGTGTATGTAGAATGTAGCAGTATTATATTGTGTGTGTATGTAGAATGTAGCAGTATTATATTGTGTGTGTGTAGAATGTAGCAGTATTATATTGTGTGTGTGTAGAATGTGGCAGTATTATATTGTGTGTGTGTAGAATGTAGCAGTATTATATTGTGTGTATGTAGAATGTAGCAGTATTATATTGTGTGTGTGTGTAGAATGTAGCAGTATTATATTGTGTGTGTGTGTAGAATGTAGCAGTATTATATTGTGTGTATGTAGAATGTAGCAGTATTATATTGTGTGTGTGTAGAATGTAGCAGTATTATATTGTGTGTATGTAGAATGTAGCAGTATTATATTGTGTGTGTGTGTAGAATGTAGCAGTATTTTATTGTGTGTGTGTGTAGAATGTAGCAGTATTATTGTGTGTATGTAGAATGTAGCAGTATTATATTGTGTGTGTATAGAATGTAGCAGTATATTGTGTGTATGTAGAATGTAGCAGTATTATATGTGTGTGTATGTAGAATGTAGCAGTATTATATTGTGTGTATGTAGAATGTAGCAGTATTTATTGTGTGTGTGTAATGTAGCAGTATTATATTGTGTGTGTGTAGAATGTGGCAGTATTATATTGTGTGTGTGTGTAGAATGTAGCAGTATTATATTGTGTGTGTATAGAATGTAGCAGTATTATATTGTGTGTATGTAGAATGTAGCAGTATTATATTGTGTGTGTATGTAGAATGTAGCAATATTATATTGTGTGTATGTAGAATGTAGCAGTATTATATTGTGTGTGTATGTAGAATGTAGCAGTATTATATTGTGTGTGTGTAGAATGTAGCAGTATTATATTGTGTGTATGTAGAATGTAGCAGTATTATATTGTGTGTATGTAGAATGTAGCAGTATTATATTGTGTGTGTGTATAGAATGTAGCAGTATTATATTGTGTGTGTAGAATGTAGCAGTATTATATTGTGTGTGTATAGAATGTAGCAGTATTATTTGTGTGTGTGTAGAATGTAGCAGTATTATATTGTGTGTGTATGTAGAATGTAGCAGTATTATATTGTGTGTGTATGTAGAATGTAGCAGTATTATATCGTGTGTGTATGTAGAATGTAGCAGTATTATATTGTGTGTGTGTAGAATGTAGCAGTATTATATTGTGTGTATAGAATGTAGCAGTATTTATTGTGTGTATGTAGAATGTAGCAGTATTATATTGTGTGTGTATGTAGAATGTAGCAGTATTATATTGTGTGTATGTAGAATGTGGCAGTATTATTGTGTGTGTATGTAGAATGTAGCAGTATTATATTGTGTGTATATAGAATGTAGCAGTATTATATTGTGTGTGTATGTAGAATGTAGCAGTATTATATTGTGTGTGTGTAGAATGTAGCAGTATTATATTGTGTGTGTATGTAGAATGTAGCAGTATTATATTGTGTGTGTATGTAGAATGTGGCAGTATTATATTGTGTGTGTATGTAGAATGTAGCAGTATTATATTGTGTGTGTGTAGAATGTAGCAGTATTATATTGTGTGTGTATGTAGAATGTAGCAGTATTATATTGTGTGTGTGTAGAATGTAGCAGTATTATATTGTGTGTGTGTAGAATGTAGCAGTATTATTGTGGGTATATAGAATGTAGCAGTATTATATTGTGTGTATGTAGAATGTAGCAGTATTATATTGTGTGTGTGTAGAATGTAGCAGTATTATATTGTGTGTGTATGTAGAATGTAGCAGTATTATATTGTGTGTGTGTATGTAGAATGTAGCAGTTTATATTGTGTGTGTATGTAGAATGTAGCAGTATTATATTGTGTGTATGTAGAATGTAGCAGTATTATATTGTGTGTGTGTATGTAGAATGTAGCAGTATTATATTGTGTGTGTGTATAGAATGTAGCAGTATTATATTGTGTGTGTGTATAGAATGTAGCAGTATTATATTGTGTGTGTGTATAGAATGTAGCAGTATTATATTGTGTGTATGTAGAATGTAGCAGTATTATATTGTGTGTGTGTATGTAGAATGTAGCAGTATTATATTGTGTGTGTGTATAGAATGTAGCAGTATTATATTGTGTGTGTGTATAGAATGTAGCAGTATTATATTGTGTGTGTGTTTAGAATGTAGCAGTATTATATGTGTGTGTGTGTAGAATGTAGCAGTATTATAGTGTGTGTATGTAGAATGTAGCAGTATTATATTGTGTGTGTGTATGTAGAATGTAGCAGTATTATATTGTGTGTGTATGTAGAATGTAGCAGTATTATATTGTGTGTGTATGTAGAATGTAGCAGTATTATATTGTGTGTATGTAGAATGTGCAGTATTATATTGTGTGTGTATGTAGAATGTAGCAGTATTATATTGTGTGTGTATAGAATGTAGCAGTATTATATTGTGTGTGTGTATAGAATGTAGCAGTATTATATTGTGTGTGTATAGAATGTAGCAGTATTATATTGTGTGTATGTAGAATGTAGCAGTATTATATTGTGTGTGTGTAGAATGTAGCAGTATTATTGTGTGTGTGTGTAGAATGTAGCAGTATTATATTGTGTGTGTATGTAGAATGTAGCAGTATTATATTGTGTGTATGTAGAATGTAGCAGTATTATATTGTGTGTGTATGTAGAATGTAGCAGTATTATATTGTGTGTGTATAGAATGTAGCAGTATTATATTGTGTGTGTATGTAGAATGTAGCAGTATTATATTGTGTGTGTATAGAATGTAGCAGTATTATATTGGGTGTGTATGTAGAATGTAGCAGTATTATATTGTGTGTATGTAGAATGTAGCAGTATTATATTGTGTGTGTATGTAGAATGTAGCAGTATTATATGTGTGTATGTAGAATGTAGCAGTATTATATTGTGTGTATGTAGAATGTAGCAGTATTATATTGTGTGTGTGTAGAATGTAGCAGTATTATATTGTGTGTGTGTATAGAATGTAGCAGTAATATATTGTGTGTATTTAGAATGTAGCAGTAATATATTGTGTGTGTGTGTAGAATGTAGCAGTATTATATTGTGTGTTTGTGTAGAATGTAGCAGTATTATATTGTGTGTGTAGAATGTAGCAGTATTATATTGTGTGTGTGTGTAGAATGTAGCAGTATTATATTGTGTGTGTATAGAATTTAGCAGTATTATATTGTGTGTGTATAGAATGTAGCAGTATTATATTGTGTGTGTGTGTAGAATGTAGCAGTATTATATTGTGTGTGTATAGAATGTAGCAGTATTATATTGGGTGTGTATTTAAATGTAGCAGTATTATATGTGTTGTGTGTAGAATGTAGCAGTATTATATTGTGTGTGTATGTAGAATGTAGCAGTATTATATTGTGTGTGTGTAGAATGTAGCAGTATTATATTGTGTGTGTGTATAGAATGTAGCAGTATTATATTGTGTGTATGTAGAATGTAGCAGAGTATTATATTGTGTGTGTGTAGAATGTAGCAGTATTATATTGTGTGTGTGTATAGAATGTAGCAGTATTATATTGTGTGTGTGTATAGAATGTAGCAGTATTATATTGTGTGTGTGTAGAATGTAGCAGTATTATATTGTGTGTGTATGTAGAATGTAGCAGTATTATATTGTGTGTGTGTATGTAGAATGTAGCAGTATTATATTGTGTGTGTATGTAGAATGTAGCAGTATTATATTGTGTGTATGTAGAATGTAGCAGTATTATATTGTGTGTGTGTATGTAGAATGTAGCAGTATTATATTGTGTGTGTGTATAGAATGTAGCAGTATTATATTGTGTGTGTATAGAATGTAGCAGTATTATATTGTGTGTGTATAGAATGTAGCAGTATTATATTGTGTGTATGTAGAATGTAGCAGTATTATATTGTGTGTGTGTAGAATGTAGCAGTATTATATTGTGTGTGTGTGTAGAATGTAGCAGTATTATATTGTGTGTGTATGTAGAATGTAGCAGTATTATATTGTGTGTATGTAGAATGTAGCAGTATTATATTGTGTGTATGTAGAATGTGGCAGTATTATATTGTGTGTATATAGAATGTAGCAGTATTATATTGTGTGTATGTAGAATGTAGCAGTATTATATTGTGTGTGTGTATAGAATGTAGCAGTATTATATTGTGTGTATGTAGAATGTAGCAGTATTATATTATATTGTGTGTATGTAGAATGTAGCAGTATTATATTGTGTGTGTGTAGAATGTAGCAGTATATATATTGTGTGTGTGTAGAATGTAGCAGTATTATATTGTGTGTATATAGTGATGTAGCAGTATTATATTGTGTGTATGTAGAATGTAGCAGTATTATATTGTGTTGTTATGTAGAATGTAGCAGTATTATAGTGTGTGTGTGTGTAGAATGTAGCAGTATTATATTGTGTGTTGGTAGAATTGTTAGCAGTATTATATTGTGTGTATAGAAATGTAGCAGTATTATATTGTGTGTATGTAGAATGTAGCAGTATTATATTGTGTGTGTATGTAGAATGTAGCAGTATTATATTGTGTGTATGTAGAATGTGGCAGTATTATATTGTGTGTGTATGTAGAATGTAGCAGTATTATATTGTGTGTATATAGAATGTAGCAGTATTATATTGTGTGTGTATTGTAGAATGTAGCAGTATTATATTTGTGTGGTGATGTAGAAATGTAGCAGTATTATATTGTGTGTGTATGTAGAATGTAGCAGTATTATATTGTGTGTTGTAGAATGTAGCAGTATTATATTGCGTGTGTATGTAGAATGTAGGCAGTATTATATTGTGTGTGTGTAGAATGTAGCAGTATTATATTGTGTGTGTATGTAGAATGTAGCAGTATTATATTGTGTGTGTGTAGAATGTAGCAGTATTATATTGTGTGTGTGTAGAATGTAGCAGTATTATATTGTGGGTATATAGAATGTAGCAGTATTATATTGTGTGTATGTAGAATGTAGCAGTATTATATTGTGTGTGTGTAGAATGTAGCAGTATTATATTGTGTGTGTATGTAGAATGTAGCAGTATTATATTGTGTGTGTATGTAGAATGTAGCAGTATTATGTTGTGTGTGTGTATGTAGAATGTAGCAGTATTATATTGTGTGTGTATGTAGAATGTAGCAGTATTATATTGTGTGTATGTAGAATGTAGCAGTATTATATTGTGTGTGTGTATGTAGAATGTAGCAGTATTATATTGTGTGTGTATAGAATGTAGCAGTATTATATTGTGTGTGTGTATAGAATGTAGCAGTATTATATTGTGTGTATGTAGAATGTAGCAGTATTATATTGTGTGTGTGTATTAGAATGTAGCAGTAGCAGTTATTTATTGTTGTGTGTGTATGTGAATGTTATAGCTCAGTTTCATATGTGTGGTGTTTATGTAGAATGTAGCAGTATTATATCTGTGTGTGTATGTAGGATAGATGTAGCAGGTGTTATATGTGTGTATGTAGAATGTAGCTGTTATTCTATTGTTGTGTCGTGTATGATAGAATTGTAGCAGTATTATATTGTGTGTGTGTGTAGAATGTAGCAGTATTTATATTGTGTGTGTATGTAGAATGTAGCAGTATTATATTGTGTGTGTTTTTTGTATTTTTGTAAGAATGTAGCAGTATTATATTGTGTGTTGTATGTAGAATGTAGCAGTATTATATTGTGTGTGTGTGTATAAAATGTAGCAGTATTATATTGTGTGTATGTAGAATGTAGCAGTATTATATTGTGTGTGTATGTAGAATGTAGCAGTATTATATTGTGTGTGTGTATAGAATGTAGCAGTATTATATTGTGTGTGTATGTAGAATGTAGCAGTATTATATTGTGTGTGTATAGAATGTAGCAGTATTATATTGGGTGTGTATGTAGAATGTAGCAGTATTATATTGTGTGTGTGTAGAATGTAGCAGTATTATATTGTGTGTGTGTAGAATGTAGCAGTATTATATTGTGTGTGTATGTAGAATGTAGCAGTATTATATTGTGTGTGTGTGTAGAATGTAGCAGTATTATATTGTGTGTATGTAGAATGTAGCAGTATTATATTGTGTGTATGTAGAATGTAGCAGTATTATATTGTGTGTGTATAGAATGTAGCAGTATTATATTGTGTGTGTATGTAGAATGTAGCAGTATTATATTGTGTGTGTATAGAATGTAGCAGTATTATATTGGGTGTGTATGTAGAATGTAGCAGTATTATATTGTGTGTATGTAGAATGTAGCAGTATTATATTGTGTGTGTATGTAGAATGTAGCAGTATTATATTGTGTGTATGTAGAATGTGGCAGTATTATATTGTGGGTATATAGAATGTAGCAGTATTATATTGTGTGTATGTAGAATGTAGCAGTATTATATTGTGTGTGTGTATAGAATGTAGCAGTATTATATTGTGTGTATGTAGAATGTAGCAGTATTATATTGTGTGTATGTAGAATGTAGCAGTATTATATTGTGTGTGTGTAGAATGTAGCAGTATTATATTGTGTGTGTGTAGAATGTAGCAGTATTATATTGTGTGTATGTAGGATGTAGCAGTATTATATTGTGTGTGTATAGAATGTAGCAGTATTATATTGTGTGTGTGTAGAATGTAGCAGTATTATATTGTGTGTGTGTAGAATGTAGCAGTATTATATTGTGTGTGTGTAGAATGTAGCAGTATTATATTGTGTGTGTGTATAGAATGTAGCAGTATTATATTGTGTGTGTGTAGAATGTAGCAGTATTATATTGTGTGTGTATGTAGAATGTAGCAGTATTATATTGTGTGTGTGTAGAATGTAGCAGTATTATATTGTGTGTGTGTATAGAATGTAGCAGTATTATATTGTGTGTATGTAGAATGTAGCAGTATTATATTGTGTGTGTGTAGAATGTAGCAGTATTATATTGTGTGTGTGTATAGAATGTAGCAGTATTATATTGTGTGTGTGTATAGAATGTAGCAGTATTATATTGTGTGTGTGTAGAATGTAGCAGTATTATATTGTGTGTGTATGTAGAATGTAGCAGTATTATATTGTGTGTGTGTATGTAGAATGTAGCAGTATTATATTGTGTGTGTATGTAGAATGTAGCAGTATTATATTGTGTGTATGTAGAATGTAGCAGTATTACATTGTGTGTGTGTATGTAGAATGTAGCAGTATTATATTGTGTGTGTGTATAGAATGTAGCAGTATTATATTGTGTGTGTATAGAATGTAGCAGTATTATATTGTGTGTGTATAGAATGTAGCAGTATTATATTGTGTGTATGTAGAATGTAGCAGTATTATATTGTGTGTGTGTAGAATGTAGCAGTATTATATTGTGTGTGTGTGTAGAATGTAGCAGTATTATATTGTGTGTGTATGTAGAATGTAGCAGTATTATATTGTGTGTATGTAGAATGTAGCAGTATTATATTGTGTGTATGTAGAATGTGGCAGTATTATATTGTGGGTATATAGAATGTAGCAGTATTATATTGTGTGTATGTAGAATGTAGCAGTATTATATTGTGTGTGTGTATAGAATGTAGCAGTATTATATTGTGTGTATGTAGAATGTAGCAGTATTATATTGTGTGTATGTAGAATGTAGCAGTATTATATTGTGTGTATGTAGAATGTAGCAGTATTATATTGTGTGTATGTAGAATGTAGCAGTATTATATTGTGTGTGTGTAGAATGTAGCAGTATTATATTGTGTGTGTGTAGAATGTAGCAGTATTATATTGTGTGTATATAGGATGTAGCAGTATTATATTGTGTGTATGTAGAATGTAGCAGTATTATATTGTGTGTGTGTAGAATGTAGCAGTATTATATTGTGTGTGTGTAGAATGTAGCAGTATTATATTGTGTGTATATAGGATGTAGCAGTATTATATTGTGTGTATGTAGAATGTAGCAGTATTATATTGTGTGTATGTAGAATGTAGCAGTATTATATTGTGTGTGTGTATAGAATGTAGCAGTATTATATTGTGTGTGTGTAGAATGTAGCAGTATTATATTGTGTGTGTATGTAGAATGTAGCAGTATTATATTGTGTGTGTGTATAATGTAGCAGTATTATATTGTGTGTGTGTGTAGAATGTACCAGTATTATATTGTGTGTATGTAGAATGTAGCAGTATTATATTGTGTGTATGTAGAATGTAGCAGTATTATATTGTGTGTATATAAAATGTAGCAGTCTTATATTGTGTGTGTATATAGAATGTAGCAGTCTTATATTGTGTGTGTATATAGAATGTAGCAGTATTATATTGTGTGTGTATGTAGAATGTAGCAGTATTATATTGTGTGTATATAAAATGTAGCAGTCTTATATTGTGTGTGTATATAGAATGTAGCAGTCTTATATTGTGTGTGTGTATAGAATGTAGCAGTCTTATATTGTGTGTGTGTATAGAATGTAGCAGTATTATATTGTGTGTGTGTAGAATGTACCAGTATTATATTGTGTGTGTATAAAATGTAGCAGTATTATATTGTGTGTGTGTGTGTGTAGAATGTAGCAGTATTATATTGTGTGTGTGTAAAATATAGCAGTATGATATTGTGTGTGTGTGTGTGTAGAATGTAGCAGTATTATATTGTGTGTATAGAATGTAGCAGTATTATATTGTGTCAGTCTTATTAAATTGTAATTCGGCCAAATGAATAAGGCTCTATATAAGCACAGAGCATATTTTTTTACAGAACTTTTTAGTTAGTGAAGACCTTGCTTTTGGATAGAAGTTCACTAACTAAAAACTTACATGTGACAACACTGAAGAAATGCCCCTCTGCTACAATGTAAAGTTGTAAGTGTACAGCCTGTATAACAGTGTAAATTTGCTGTCTCCTCAAAATAACTGTCTAAATTAATGTCTAAATAGTTGACAACAACAGTGAGTACACCCCTAAGTGGAAATATCCAAACTGGGCCCAACTAGCCATTTTCCCTCCCTGGTGTCAAGTGACTCATTAGTGTTACAATGTCTCAAGTGTGAATGGGGAGGAGGTGTGTTAATATTGGTGATATCGCTCTTACACTCTCTCATACTGGTCACAGGAAGTTCAACATGGCACCTCATGGCAAAGAACTCTCAGAGGATCTGAATATAAGAATTGTTGCTCTACATAAAGATTGCCTAGGCTATAGGAAGATTGCCAAGACCCTGAAACTGAGCAGCAACATGGTGGGGAAGACCATACAGCAGTTTCACAGGACAGGTTCCGCTCAGAACAGGCCTTGCCATGGTTGACCAAAGAAGATGAGTGCATATGCTCAGCATCATATCCAGAGGTTGTCTTTGGGAAAAAAAGATGTATCAGTGCTGCCAGCATTTCTGCAGAGGTTGAAGGGGTGGGTGTCAGTGCTCATACCATACACTGCACACTGCATCAAATTGGTCTGCAAGGCTGTCGTCCCAGAAGGAAGCCTCTACTAAAGATGATACACAAGAAAACCTGCAGTTTGCTGAAGACAAGCAGACTAAGGACATGGATTACAGGAACCATGTCCTGTGGTCAGATGAGTCGAAGATAAACTTATTTGGTTCAGATGGTGTCAAGAGTGTGTGGCGGCACCCAGGTGAGGAGTACAAAGACAAGTGTGTCTTGCTTACAGTCAAGCATGGTGGTGGGAGTGTCATGGGCTGGGCCTGCATGAGTGCTGCCGGCACTGGGGAACTAAGGTAATTGAGGGAACCATGAATGCCAACATGTACTGTGACATACTAAAGCAGAGCATGATCTCCTTCTTTTCGGAGACTGGGCCGCAGGGTAGTATTCCAACATGATAACGACCCAAAACACACCTCAAAGACAACCACTGCCTTGCTAAAAGAAGCTGAAGGTAAAGGTGATGGACTGGCCAAGCATGTCTCCAGATCTAAACCTTATTGAGCATCTGTGGGGCATCCTCAAATGGAAAGTGGGGGAGTGCAGGGTCTCTAACATCCAACAGCTCTGTGATGTAATCATGGAGGAGTGGAAGAGGACTCCAATGGCAACCTGTGAAGCTCTGGTGAACTCCATGCCCATGAGGGTAAAGGCAGTGCTGGAAAATAATGGTGGCCACTGTTGTGGAGAATTACAAATATGCATACCATTTGTTTTGCATATATATATACACATATTATACTATTATTCCCTAAAACTGTACTTTTCCATTATAGGCTATAAGGTAGAAATTATGTGTTCTTATAAATTCATTATTTTTATTTTATAACTGTAAACAAGTCCCTATTTCTCATAATGAATTGTTCTCAAGAGACAATAAATAACTATTCCGTCTAAACAAATATGTATTTCAGTAGCTCATATAAGGCCAATATCTGACCTATGTGCAGAGATAATAATAAAAAAAGTGTTTTCGAGCATCTAGTGTGACGTACCAAGACATGCTTGATAAGTGCTGATCACATGTGTTATATTTTTTTGGATCTCCTAATATCAATAATCTTTCATTGGTTGCTGGTGGGTTATATCCTGTTGAGGATGAGAATGGAATGAAAATGGATTATTCCATTGTTTTTATGTAAAAATTATGAAAGCTGTGTTTTGTTTATATTTGTGCCCAGTGGTCCATTGAGCCAGTAGTAGGAGACAATTGTTACTGGTCTTCTGTTGGTAACTCATTTTTGTCCTAAATAAACCAAACAAAATCAGAGGCCTCTGTGTTTTGGGTATCATGACTGGGTTTCGGAGTAAAAAGTGGTTTGTGGGTATGGTTGCTTCTCCAACATTTGACAAGCCCAGCCAGGACTGCACTGATTGTTCTTAGATAACACCCTGAGCTGCAGGAATGTTCGTGGGGGAGATGCTTGACAACTAATCATGGCCAAAATTAGAGGTGAGCAGAGCCGCTCTTGTGAGAAAATATGTGTAGGATTCCTTATTATGTGTGTCTTCCATGGAAGCCTGGAAGCTTGTAGGAGTGACGGGACAAAGTTGCACAAAATTACCTCACCCAGACTGACTTCTACCCGGAACCTGGTATGATTGCAATTTTTTTGTTGTTTGTTGTTGATAACCTAGAATGCTAGGGATATTAAGTAAAATAGTGTAATTAATAAAAGTAGAATACATTAAGATATTGTGCATGTAAAGGTGTTAGTTACTGAAACAGAAATTAAGAGATATTAAAGAGATATTGTACCTGGCAAGGTATTACTTTAAATAAGTGCTGTAGCTATAGATTAAGAGAGGTTTACCTTATCTTTAGTCCAAAGATTTGACAGGTTTACTTTAGCTTTAAAAAGTGTTAGAGGGAGGCGGAGAGCTCCGCAGCAGTTTCCCAGGAAGGGGCTCATAAATGCCCTTCAAGCCCCTGAGCCAGAGGAACAGAACCTGGAGGGAGTCCCAACAACACCGGGGGACTCCAGGAGGGAGCAGCCCAGACCCCCCCGGGGTGCGTCCGGCCGGCGGAGGGATATCGGGAGTGGAGAGGCGGAGGGGCCAGGCAGGAGGCCCGGGAGCTCCACACAGTACCCCTGACGCTCCGCAGAACCAGCAGAACCGGCTGGTGACGGTCGGGGGAGGAGCGGAGGCCCGGCGGTGAGTCCACGGGGGCAGAGGAGGAGAGGAGACCGGCGGGAATGGGGAGGGGAAGGGGCGGCCGCCATCTTGGCCGCGCGGTAAGCCGGCTGGCAGAAGGGCAACGGGGCTCTGTACCACCACTAGACCCCAGGTGACAAGGGGAGGAGAAGACAGGGGCTAAGACCCCTGGCCAGGGCAGGAAAAGAGGACCTCAGGGGCCAGCAAGAGGGCGGCGGGGCAGAAGAAGGAGGGCCATTGAAGGAGCGGCAGCAATTTTGTGGCACAGCAATGAGGGCCCAGGCCAAGCACAAAAGCCCTGAAGCCCTCAAACATAATCAGCAAGGCCCAGAACCCCCCCCCCACCCCCAAGGCCCAGAATTCTATCCCATTGCCCAGATATGCCAATACCCAGCTATACTCAGCTTAATAACCCTGAACTTTAAGAAGAGATCTAACTGCACAATTAGCCAGGACATCACTTATACTTTGTAAAGCTGTGCCCTATCACAAAGGAGGGGTTACACCTAAGATCCAAGAAACAAGGAGAAGAAGCAATCTCTTTAACACAGTATAGCTGTATTTCTCCTCCCTACAGCCCTGGGAGTGCACAGAAAGGACAACTCTGCCTTCATCAAAAATATTACGAGTGTCACTTGGCAGGACTTTGATAAGTGCACAATCCAGATCTGCTGGGGGCACAAAAGTGCGGAGCACACCAGCATAAGGAGATGTAGCTGAAGTGACTATGCACAGCTCTCGCCGGCAGGGGCTGAGAGATGCCAAGACACCACTACAGAATCTAGATATGAGCAGACTATTCAGATCACAACAGACCTAAACACTAGAGAGGAAAAAGCTACTACGGAGTGACCCCCCCAGTGGAATCCACCTGATGTCTGGACACTCAATGGCTACCCCGGGAAGAAGCAGCTCCATAAAAATGGGAAAAAACAAAAAATCTTTAACATAAAAAAAAATTGATGAGCATTTCAAGGCTTCAGAAACACAGGTGGCACTGATGAAGGACCATGTCTCGGAACAATCTGACACCTCAGACTTGGATTCCCAAGAGGTGGCCCTACAGCCTGAAGTTTCCATCAACAGCAACTTAATGGCAAGAATCAAGGCCCTCCTGGCCTACCACATCAATAGGGCGGTCACATCTTTGCAGAAAGACATACAAGAGATTGGCCAAAGGACTCATCAACTTGAGGAGACCGTTGACCAGGTGGTAGAGGCCCAGGAGAGAGACAGGGCCAGTATCGCTGACAACACCTCCCGTATCTCTGGCATAGAGGATAAACTGGAGGACTTGGAGAATAGGTCCAGGCGTTCCTACGGCAATAGTCGATCTCCCTCGCTACCTGAAGGCCACGATCGATGAGATCCTCTCAGGACACCCGGACCATGAATGGGAAGTTGAACGTGCGCATAGAGCCCTTGGGGGAAGCTGTAACCTGGACCTACCTAAAGACATCATCGTCAGGCTTCTTCGCCAACAATCCAGGACCTGATCCTTGCAACTACCCGCAAAAAGACCTCAATCACAGGCCCAGACGGGGCCAAACTTCAATTTTTTGCGGATCTCTCCCCTTCTACATTACAAAAACGGAGGCTGATGCGGCCTGCCCTGGAAGTCCTCCTCCACCACGGCATCAGGTACCGTTGGGGATTCCCATTTGCCCTTATTTTCTCAGTGGGAAGCACCCAATATACAACACGCTCATTTGAAGAATGTCAAGAACTTCTAAAGAGACTGGATCTTACTGGGGGTATCCGACACCGACAACATCTGCACCTGCAGCTTTATCTCTTCCAAAAAGACAGCGGACTGAAACGACCAGGCAAAAGAGGCCTACAGACTAAAACCCAAGAATCGCTCATGGGCGACCCAACCACATCATGGACCCGCAGTTGCAATAGCATAGTTAATGCCACCCTCAGAGACTGTCAAATAGGTTAGAACACTTGACAGGATAACAGGCTACCAAAGACTAATCTAGAAGCCGCCTGGAACAAAACCAGCCTTTTCTCAAGACTTTTTATTTTTCTTTCTTTTTTAATATAGGCCCTCGAAGGAGCTTGGACCCCAAGCGGGGCCACGTCAATCAAAGACTTTTGAACTGTTCCTAACACATGCTTTGCTTCCCCTCCCTTTTTAGCAGGTTTTAGTAGACTGTTAAAGTTATAATTTTTTGTGCAAATTGAAGGAAATATAGTAATTCTGGCGGGACCTTCCTCCACTAGACCAGGTCTAAATGTTTATACTGTTTTTATTGTATAGGAAAAATTCTGTTATTAATGTTTAAATAAGCATTCTATGGTTCTGGCTTTAAACTGTTTCCTTAATGCTTCTCTAGAGTTCTCTCACTTGTCCTTACCGGCAGGATCTGGAACAGAGGCAGTTAGTGTTTTAAGAGTGTAGAATGCTTAAGTCAGGGAGGGTAGTCCTAAGACAGCAAGACCTCTTGGCAACAGCTGTATTCTTCTTCCTCTACGCTTTCTACATTGCTGCTCTCCTCCCTGCCACTTATCAGCGTGGGCTCACTTGCCCTTGTACTCTCCCCTGTTGTCTAGCTGAAACCTGTCACCTAGTGCTTTCATATATTTGGCATCCCCTTCTCTCTGGCTGTTTAAGGGTATTCGAACCAATTCAGGGTACACTTTACATAGCTGAGGCAGTGGCAGCGGCCTATCTGCTGGTCAGTGGGCCAAGCTGCCCGGCTTCAGAGAGTAGAGAACCTCTGGTACTATTGGAACGGATCTCTTTTAAGCCTATTAAGTTGGGTTCATATAGCTCAGAGACAATGTCAGAACTGTTTGCTACTACCTTTCCTCCCTTAGTCCTCCTGGGAACACCTTTGTACTACTCATTCTCATGCCTCTTTACCCCCCACAGAGCTAACCATACTAGATCACTTCCTGACCGGACTCAATCACTCTTGGTCCCTACAGGGGGAAAGCCGCTCCGCACTCCCGCCTCAGCGACCCTCCGGAAAGGTAAGGCTACACTAATGCATCAGATAGGTACACCTCCAGCTTATCTATGACCACAACTTTGACATTCCTCACTCATAATGTGAAGGGTTTCAACTTCCCGTTCAAGCAAAGGAAGGCTTTCCTATATTATAAGACCCATAACCCCATGGTGATCTTCCTACAGGAGACACACTTCGCCAGGAATAAAGCCCCAACCTACTTCAACAAAAATTATCCTCACTATTTCTACTCCACCCAAATCTCCAAAAAAGAAGGGGTGGCGATATTGCTCCATAAGAACCTCCAATTTCAACTAACAACTAAGATAGTGGATCGAGAGGGCTACTATATCATTTTAAAGGGGACGATTTTGGGTACTCCAGTTTCACTGGCCTCCTTCTACGCCCCCACGACAGCGCCACATAAGACCCTGACCAGATTCTTGAGGGTTCTGGAGGGGGGAGAATGGGGTAAATTAATTATAGGAGGGGACTTTAATTTGGTATTGGATCCAGAGGCAGATAAATCTAAAACTCCACAACAAGATCGCTTCGCCAAAAAAAACAGGCATATCTTAAAACTCCTACACTCCTTAGACCTGGTTGACACCTGGACTTGTTTTCATCCCAGAGGGAGGGAATATACTTTTTACTCCCCCACCCATGGGACTTATTCTCGTATAGACACATTATACATAAGCAATCAGCTTCTAGACAGCTCGAACAAAGCGAATATAGTCCCGTGTACTTGGTCGGATCACGCAGTGGTCATACTAGAGGTGGACCTGGGAGCTCAATTTCGGATGCCCTATACCTGGAGACTGAATGAGTACTTAGTATCACTACTCAGTTTCCAGCAGCACACTGAGAGGGAATCGGTTGAATTTTTCGAGTCCAATGTGGGCAGGGGTACAGGGGCGGGATGGGTCTGGATGGCTCATAAAGCCTACATAAGGGGGGTGCTCATCAAGCTAGCCTCCCAACACAGAAAACAAAACAGGTTAAAAAAAAATCAGCTCACTGGGAAACTAACGCAGTTAGAGCGGCAACATCAGCTTTCTCCCTCAATAGCTTTGAGAAAACAGATAGACAAAACCAGGTTAGAGTTAGATAATATACTGACCATAAAAACGGACAAGGCATTAAGGAGGACTCAACATTTGTTTTATGCCAAGGCAAATAAACCTGACAAGCTGCTAGCAAGGAGTTTAAAAGCAAAATATGCTCAAGCCAGGGTATCCCAAATCAAAAATAGGAAGGGAGATCTCACCTACAGCCAAAATGAAATTCAGAAGGTCTTTAGGGACTTCTATCAAAACATTTACTCCACTCAGAATGTGGCCTCAGAGAATGTTATTCCCTCCTACCTAAACTCCCTTGATTTACCCCAGCAAAAGAGGCCTACAGACTAAAACCCAAGAATCGCTCATGGGCGACCCATCCACATCATGGACCCGCAGTTGCAATAGCATAGTTAATGCCACCCTCAGAGACTGTCAAATAGGTTAGAACACTTGACAGGATAACAGGCTACCAAAGACTAATCTAGAAGCCGCCTGGAACAAAACCAGCCTTTTCTCAAGACTTTTTATTTTTCTTTCTTTTTTAATATAGGCCCTCGAAGGAGCTTGGACCCCAAGCGGGGCCACGTCAATCAAAGACTTTTGAACTGTTCCTAACACATGCTTTGCTTCCCCTCCCTTTTTAGCAGGTTTTAGTAGACTGTTAAAGTTATAATTTTTTGTGCAAATTGAAGGAAATATAGTAATTCTGGCGGGACCTTCCTCCACTAGACCAGGTCTAAATGTTTATACTGTTTTTATTGTATATGAAAAATTCTGTTATTAATGTTTAAATAAGCATTCTATGGTTCTGGCTTTAAACTGTTTCCTTAATGCTTCTCTAGAGTTCTCTCACTTGTCCTTACCGGCAGGATCTGGAACAGAGGCAGTTAGTGTTTTAAGAGTGTAGAATGCTTAAGTCAGGGAGGGTAGTCCTAAGACAGCAAGACCTCGTGGCAACAGCTGTATTCTTCTTCCTCTACGCTTTCTACATTGCTGCTCTCCTCCCTGCCACTTATCAGCGTGGGCTCACTTGCCCTTGTACTCTCCCCTGTTGTCTAGCTGAAACCTGTCACCTAGTGCTTTCATATATTTGGCATCCCCTTCTCTCTGGCTGTTTAAGGGTATTCGAACCAATTCAGGGTACACTTTACATAGCTGAGGCAGTGGCAGCGGCCTATCTGCTGGTCAGTGGGCCAAGCTGCCCGGCTTCAGAGAGTAGAGAACCTCTGGTACTATTGGAACGGATCTCTTTTAAGCCTATTAAGTTGGGTTCAAATAGCTCAGAGACAATGTCAGAACTGTTTGCTACTACCTTTCCTCCCTTAGTCCTCCTGGGAACACCTTTGTACTACTCATTCTCATGCCTCTTTACCCCCCACAGAGCTAACCATACTAGATCACTTCCTGACCGGACTCAATCACTCTTGGTCCCTACAGGGGGAAAGCCGCTCCGCACTCCCGCCTCAGCGACCCTCCGGAAAGGTAAGGCTACACTAATGCATCAGATAGGTACACCTCCAGCTTATCTATGACCACAACTTTGACATTCCTCACTCATAATGTGAAGGGTTTCAACTTCCCGTTCAAGCAAAGGAAGGCTTTCCTATATTATAAGACCCATAACCCCATGGTGATCTTCCTACAGGAGACACACTTCGCCAGGAATAAAGCCCCAACCTACTTCAACAAAAATTATCCTCACTATTTCTACTCCACCCAAATCTCCAAAAAAGAAGGGGTGGCGATATTGCTCCATAAGAACCTCCAATTTCAACTAACAACTAAGATAGTGGATCGAGAGGGCTACTATATCATTTTAAAGGGGACGATTTTGGGTACTCCAGTTTCACTGGCCTCCTTCTACGCCCCCACGACAGCGCCACATAAGACCCTGACCAGATTCTTGAGGGTTCTGGAGGGGGGAGAATGGGGTAAATTAATTATAGGAGGGGACTTTAATTTGGTATTGGATCCAGAGGCAGATAAATCTAAAACTCCACAACAAGATCGCTTCGCCAAAAAAAACAGGCATATCTTAAAACTCCTACACTCCTTAGACCTGGTTGACACCTGGACTTGTTTTCATCCCAGAGGGAGGGAATATACTTTTTACTCCCCCACCCATGGGACTTATTCTCGTATAGACACATTATACATAAGCAATCAGCTTCTAGACAGCTCGAACAAAGCGAATATAGTCCCGTGTACTTGGTCGGATCACGCAGTGGTCATACTAGAGGTGGACCTGGGAGCTCAATTTCGGATGCCCTATACCTGGAGACTGAATGAGTACTTAGTATCACTACTCAGTTTCCAGCAGCACACTGAGAGGGAATCGGTTGAATTTTTCGAGTCCAATGTGGGCAGGGGTACAGGGGCGGGATGGGTCTGGATGGCTCATAAAGCCTACATAAGGGGGGTGCTCATCAAGCTAGCCTCCCAACACAGAAAACAAAACAGGTTAAAAAAAAATCAGCTCACTGGGAAACTAACGCAGTTAGAGCGGCAACATCAGCTTTCTCCCTCAATAGCTTTGAGAAAACAGATAGACAAAACCAGGTTAGAGTTAGATAATATACTGACCATAAAAACGGACAAGGCATTAAGGAGGACTCAACATTTGTTTTATGCCAAGGCAAATAAACCTGACAAGCTGCTAGCAAGGAGTTTAAAAGCAAAATATGCTCAAGCCAGGGTATCCCAAATCAAAAATAGGAAGGGAGATCTCACCTACAGCCAAAATGAAATTCAGAAGGTCTTTAGGGACTTCTATCAAAACATTTACTCCACTCAGAATGTGGCCTCAGAGAATGTTATTCCCTCCTACCTAAACTCCCTTGATTTACCCCAGATTTCACCTCTAGACTTACAAAACTTAAATAAAGACGTAACGGTTAAGGAAATTCTAGACGCCATTAAAGAATTGAAGCTAGGGAAGTCCCCCGGCCCTGACGGGTTCACTAACATCTACTACAAAAAGTTCTCAGAAATTCTAGCCCCCCATTTATGCAGTCTATTCAACTCAATTCTGAGAGGAGAGACGACCCCCCCCAGAGTTGAATCATGCCGACTTGACACTCTTCCCCAAGGAGGGTCGAGATCCAAAGGAAGCGAAAAATTATAGACCAATCTCGCTTCTTAATGGCGACGTCAAACTACTGGCAAAAATTTTCCCAGAGGATCTCGATCTTCCTACCCTCCTTGATATATAAGGACCAGTCAGGCTTTATTCCAAACAGGCAGACTAGTGACAACATTAGGAGGACTCTAAATGTCATTCACTTGGCTAGGTCTAGTGGTCTCCCTGTATGCCGGCTCGC
Source organism: Discoglossus pictus (assembly GCA_027410445.1). Lineage (NCBI taxonomy): Eukaryota > Metazoa > Chordata > Amphibia > Anura > Alytidae > Discoglossus > Discoglossus pictus. The sequence goes on from CM050171.1 coordinate 121,211,646, forward strand.
ATTGGACATTGAGAAAGCGTTTGACACCCTGGAGTGGCCCTTCCTTTTCGCCGCACTGGCAAAGTTTGGGTTCAGAGGAAACTTCCTAAATCTGCTGCGTACATATTATACACTTCCCAGGGCCACACTAAAATTGCCTGGTTCCCACACGGCCAGCATTAAAATCGAGAGAGGTAAGAGACAGGGTTGCCCACTGTCTCCACTCCTCTTTGCTCTGGCCATTGAGCCTTTGGCTCAAGCGATTAGAGCTAACTCCTCTATAGAGGGGGTGCGGGTGGGACACCAGCATCTAAAGTGTTCTTTGTTTGCTGACGACCTTCTCGGCACCCTCTCGAACCCTAGCTCCTCCGTAGACGCCCTGATGGACACGATAAGAGATTATAGTAACTTATCAGGCCTGAAGCTAAATCAAGACAAAACAGAAGCTTTAAGTGTTGGCATCCCTTTAGAAACCCTAAATCACCTGAAGGGAACTCATACATTTCTATGGCCCCCCTCACACATCAAATATCTAGGGATTAATTTGACCAACTCATTAACCGATATGTATAAAGCCAACTACCCACCTCTCTACAGGGCTCTGCGGAGAGACCTGGAAAACTGGACTAAACGGCATATATCGTGGACGGGCAGAGTAGCCACGGTTAAAATGAACATATTGCCGAGGCTGCTCTATCTTGCCAGGATGCTGCCAATCCAGATAAAAAACACAGAATTGGCTCGCTTCCAGACCCAAGTGTTTAAGTTCATATGGAGAAATAGACCCCCTAAGATAGCGAGAAAAACAATGTACATACATAAATCCAAGGGGGGCCTGTCTTGTCCTAATTTCCTGAATTACTTCAGAGCAGCCCAACTTGCCTCTATCCCCCTAGCTCACTCCATCCCACTTCAACCAAACTGGGTCTTTGTTGAGGAGTTGCAGATGGCCCCGCTAACGTCGGGCATTATTCTTTGGGCTCCAGGTACAAGCGTGTTTTACTCTAGAATAAAGAATCCCATAACTATGGGCCCTATTAAATTCTCCCTCGTAGTTCTCTCGGTGCTCGCAAAAGGCAGTTTTCCTGCTGTTTGCGAGAACCGAATCTCTCGCAGCCTGCTTTACGATATGACTGCGAGAAAATGGCCGAGAATAGGCTCCGAGAGAGCTACGTAGCCTTAAATCTATGCACGAGTCTCGCATATCGTAAGAATCCCTACGTGGACAAAAAGTCCACGCAAGGGATCCGAAAGCCTCTACGTGCTGCCTCGGAACAGCCCGAGACAGCAGTGTGAGGCTCCCCCCTGCACCCTATACACATCCCCATGCTGCAGGGGTCTCTATCGGGACCCCTGCAGCACCCCCACATTAACCCCTTGCAGCGGGGGTCCCCGATCTGCATAGATCAGGCCCCCCGCTGCATTTAAAACTTTTAAATTCCCCGCCGCGGCTCCTTAAAGGGACCGCGGCACACTATTACCCAATCCCGGCCGTGGCACTTAAAATTAACCCCCCTCTATGCTGGGGGTCCCCATCGGGACCCCCGAAGTGTCCCCACATAAACCCATTGCAGGGGGGGGCCCCGATCTGCAGAGATCAGGCCCCCCGCTGCATTTAAAACTTTTAAATTCCCCGCCGCGGCTCCTTAAAGGGACCGCGGCACACTATTACCCAATCCCGGCCGCGGCACTTAAAATTAACCCCCCTCTATGCTGGGGGTCCCCATCGGGACCCCCGAAGTGTCCCCACATAAACCCCCTGCAGCGGGGGGCCCCGATCGGCACCGATCGTGACCCTGCTGCAATTCAATTTTAAATTTCCCGCCTCGCGGGTCCTCAAAGGACCGTAAAGGTCCTGAAAGGACTCGCACTAAAAATATTAACCCCAGGCAACTATAATTACCCCATTAACTCATGGTGGTCAATCCAGACCACCATAAGGCTCTAATTAACCCATTAACTCATGGTGGTCAATCCAGACCACCATAAGGCTCTAATTAACCCATTAACTCATGGTGGTCTATACAGACCACCATAAGGCCTAAATTAACCCATTAACTCATGATGGTCAATCCAGACCACCATAAGGCTCTATTTAACCCCATCAGTCCCATAAGGGTATATTATTACCATTATGGGCCTGTTACAACCCAACATTAACCACATAAGTGCCATGATGGTCCTCAAGGACCATCATGACACTAACTACAAACACTACACTATAACCCTCAATAAACCATTTAATCTAAACTAACCCCCCTCTACACTAATCTATTAACACTTACACTACCTACCTACACTACCTACCCCCTAATAAACCTTCCCACCACTCTAATTACAAAAAATAAAAAACCTACAGCACAGAAAACAAAAAACCTACAGTACAAAAAACAAAAAAACCTACAGTACAGAAAACAAAAAACAATTACAACCCCACCCCCCACTACAGAAAACAAAAAAATACATTACAACCCCACCCCCCACTACAGAAAATAAAAAAATTACACACCTGAAAAGGAAAGACAGATAAACACAATACAATACATACATATAATACATTACATACATTACATACAATACATGACATTACATATAATATATTAAATATAATATATTACATATAATATATTACATATAATACATTACATACATTACATACAATACATGACATTACATACATTACATATAATATATTAAATATAATATATTACATATAATATATTACATATAATATATTATATATAGTCCTAATCAAATACCCCCTATCTATCTAACATACAATCTATTTAATTTAAAATAAATCCTAACTATATCAAATACATCCCCCTATCTATCTAATATACAAAAAATCCTAACTACATACACAGACCATTATTCTAAAGTAAAATAAAATAATTACAGTCCTAACTACATACACAGACCCTAATTCTAAGCTAAAATCAATAAATTAAGACCACTTACCTTTAAGATGTTGCTTCAGATCACTAACCTATGGGTCAAACAAAAAATAAAAATTAGTACAAAACATTAACATCAAATAAATAAACATTCTATACATTCTAAATATTCAACTCACCTTTACAGCATGTCCAGTCACTGTTTAGCTCTTCCGGCGCGGCCCTGTTAAAAAAAAAACACAATACGTGAATACATGAATACAATATATAAACAATAAATAAAATACACAAATAAACATCTAAATATACATTGAACTTACCTACCCGCGATGTCCCCGGCCTTCTCTCCTTCAGCCCCGGCTGGGCCGCGGAACCATTCGCGCTCTAAAAAAAAAAAAGAATAAAAACTAACGGAGGTCTGCACTGGCAGACCTCCCCGACGCTACTGAACCTCCCGGAGTCGTTTCCGGGAGGAAATTGGCATTGGCGGCTTGTGATTGGCTGAAAAAGCTGTCTATCAATTTCAGCCAATCAAAAGTCGTCAATGTGTGAGCCAATCAGGATGGGATACACCCCAATATCCCACCCTGATTGGCTTAAACACTTGTCTATCTTTCTGGGAACCAATCACAACGCTCAGATGCCTTCAGCCAATCACTATGGGATACACCCCCACGGAGTGATTGGTAGAAGACATCTGCGCATCCTGATTGGCTCCTACATTGACGACTTTTGATTGGCTGACAGCTTTTTCAGCCAATCACAAGCCGACAATGCCAATTTCCTCCCGGAAACGACTCCGGGAGGTTCAGTAGCGTCGGGGAGGTCTGCCAGTGCAGACCTCCGTTAGTTTTTTTTTTTTTTTTTTTTTAGAGCGCGGATGGTTCCGCGGCCCAGCCGGGGCTGAAGGAGAGAAGGCCGGGGACATCGCGGGGAGGTAAGTTCAATGTATATTTAGATGTTTATTTGTGTATTTTATTTATTGTTTATATATTGTATTCATGTATTCATGTATTGTGTTTTTTTTTTTAACAGGGCCGCGCCGGAAGAGCTAAACAGTGACTGGACATGCTGTAAAGGTGAGTTGAATATTTAGAATGTATAGAATGTTTATTTATTTGATGTTAATGTTTTGTACTAATTTTTATTTTTTGTTTGACCCATAGGTTAGTGATCTGAAGCAACATCTTAAAGGTAAGTGGTCTTAATTTATTGATTTTAGCTTAGAATTAGGGTCTGTGTAGTTAGGACTGTAATTATTTTATTTTATTTTAGAATAAGGGTCTGTGTATGTAGTTAGGACTGTAATTATTTTATTTTATTTTAAAATTAGGGTCTGTGTATGTAGTTAGGATTTGTTGTTTATTAGATAGATAGGGAGATGTATTTGATATAGTTAGGATTCTTTTTAAATTAAATAGATTGTATGTTAGATAGATAGGGGGTATTTGATTAGGACTATATGTAATATATTATATGTAATATATTATATGTAATATATTATATTTAATATATTATATGTAATGTATGTAATGTCATGTATTGTATGTAATGTATGTAATGTATTATATGTAATATATTATATGTAATATATTATATTTAATATATTATATGTAATGTCATGTATTGTATGTAATGTATGTAATGTATTATATGTATGTATTGTATTGTGTTTATCTGTCTTTCCTTTTCAGGTGTGTAATTTTTTTATTTTCTGTAGTGGGGGGTGGGCTTGTAATGTATTTTTTTGTTTTCTGTAGTGGGGGGTGGGGTTGTAATTGTTTTTTGTTTTCTGTACTGTAGGTTTTTTTGTTTTTTGTACTGTAGGTTTTTTGTTTTCTGTGCTGTAGGTTTTTTATTTTTTGTAATTAGAGTGGTGGGAAGGTTTATTAGGGGGTAGGTAGTGTAGGTAGGTAGTGTAAGTGTTAATAGATTAGTGTAGAGGGGGGTTAGTTTAGATTAAATGGTTTATTGGGGGTTATAGTGTAGTGTTTGTAGTTAGTGTCATGATGGTCCTTGAGGACCATCATGGCACTTATGTGGTTAATGTTGGGTTGTAACAGGCCCATAATGGTAATAATATACCCTTATGGGACTGATGGGGTTAATTAGAGCCTTATGGTGGTCTGTATTGACCACCATGAGTTAATGGGTTAATTTAGGCCTTATGGTGGTCTGGATTGACCACCATGAGTTAATGGGTTAATTAGAGCCTTATGGTGGTCTGTATTGACCACCATGAGTTAATGGGTTAATTTAGGCCTTATGGTGGTCTGGATTGACCACCATGAGTTAATGGGTTAATTAGAGCCTTATGGTGGTCTGTATTGACCACCATGAGTTAATGGGTTAATTTAGGCCTTATGGTGGTCTGGATTGACCACCATGAGTTAATGGGTTAATTAGAGCCTTATGGTGGTCTGTATTGACCACCATGAGTTAATGGGTTAATTTAGGCCTTATGGTGGTCTGGATTGACCACCATGAGTTAATGGGTTAATTAGAGCCTTATGGTGGTCTGTATTGACCACCATGAGTTAATGGGTTAATTTAGGCCTTATGGTGGTCTGGATTGACCATCATGAGTTAATGGGGTAATTATAGTTGCCTGGGGTTAATATTTTTAGTGCGAGTCCTTTCAGGACCTTTACGGTCCTTTGAGGACCCGTGAGGCGGGAAATTTAAAATTGAATTGCAGCAGGGTCACGATCGGTGCCGATCGGGGCCCCCCGCAGCAGGGGGTTTATATGGGAACACTTCGGGGGTCCCGATGGGGACCCCCAGCATAGAGGGGGGTTAATTTTAAGTGCCGCGGCCGGGATTGGGTAATAGTGTGCCGCGGTCCCTTTAAGGAGCCGCGGCGGGGAATTTAAAAGTTTTAAATGCAGCGGGGGCCTGATCGGTGCCGATCGGGGACCCCCGCTGCAAGGGGTTAATGTGTGGGGGCTGCGGGGGTTCCTATGGACCCCTGCAGCAAGGTGTTCATGTGAGGACACTTCGGGGGTCCCGACAGGGACCCCCGCATTGAGGGGGGGTTCATTTTAGGTGCCTAGGGGGGGGTTTGGAGTACCCCCCACGGCAGGGCTTATGTGGGGGACTGCCGCGGAGGTCCCTTTTAGGACCCCCGCAGCACTTGATGAGGAGTGGGAGCCTGCGATATCATCTCGCAGGCTGTCACTCCTCATGTACATTTACGCAGTGTAGATACGTACGGGCCTGCTGCGTAGCTCATACGTTGCTCGCAGCAGGGCTAATTTAATAGCATTGTAAGTTAGAGAAACTTTGCAGTACGTAGGGCTTAAGTAGAAGCCTCTTATTTACGAGGCTGGAATTTAATGAGGCCCTAAGTTTACACTAAGAGTTTGGAATTGGGCTAGGAGGAAATACAAACTTACTCATCCTGTATCACCTCTCACATCAATCTTCACATCACCTTCTTTATCAACCACCATCACTGCGGAGTCCAAGGGATACTGGACTTCTCATGATCTAGATAAACTAGGGGCTTGGTTTGAGGGAGATAACATGATAACTTCAGAATCTATGATTAGGAACTTTGAGGTACCGCACCGGGAATTCTTCAATTATATTAAAATTAGAAGCTGGATTAAAGAAATACATAGGACCTATGGGCCCCCTAGGGAATCTTGGATGTCGGTAGTGTGTAAAAGTGAGGCCTTGTCCAAGGGAATCTTAGGATCACTATACAATATCTTCAATTGTCCACCTAGCACATGGAGGCCTTCCTTTGTATCAAAGTGGGAGTTGGACCTAGGACTAAATTGGGATGGGAATAAATGGGCTGAATCCTTATCAAACCTATCTAAGGGTTCATTTAACTATAGCTTGCTAGAGACCTCTCTTAAGATCTTACACCGGGCATACACAACTCCAGTTCGACTGAACAAGATATCCCCAACAATCCCGGACAGATGCTTTAGGGGGTGCCAGGGAAGGGGAGACTTCATACACACTTGGTGGAGCTGCCCTGAGGTATTTAAAATTTGGTCTGAAACAACCAGACTAATCTCAAGAGTTCTCAAAACCCCACTCCATCAGTAGCTACCTGTCTTCTGGGAACGCGCTTCTCAAAACTAGGAAGGGAGGGGAATAAACTGGCCCAATTGATATATTTAGCAGCCAAGAATACCATCGCAAGACGATGGAAGAGCAGGGTCATTAGTTTCCACGAAGTAACAAACAAAATAAATTATATTTGCGCTAATGAGCGGATGACCCATATCATATCAGATACCCATCACAGCTTCCTGGAGGTGTGGGAACCCTGGATTTTATTCACAGATAGCAATTTGTTAAGACTAAGTTAAGGGAAAACAATAATGAAGCCTTTCCTGGTGTACTGCTGGGGAGTGGAGTGTGGAGCGGACAGAAAGAAGTGGTGAGAGGACACAGAGAGATACTTCCTCACTATTCCAAAGGTACAGAGGGGGTAGATGGTAACCTAAAGATTGGGTGAGCAGGGAGTAACTGGGAGAAGACACTTCACCTTACTCTTTATAGAATGCTGTCAGCTTTCTTTTTATTTCATTTTCTTTTATCATATTTCTTTCTGCACCGGTCCATCCATGGAAATGTGAATTCCTGCAATTTGATCAATGAGACCTCAAAAGCGGTATATATTGTTTGAATCTTTAGAGACAAATTTGAATATACTTAGACAAAATCACCAAAAAAACGAAAAAGAGTTGTAACAGGGATTTTATTTAAATGAAACGGTTCCAACATGTTAGAAATAAGCTGTTAGTTATGTGAAACTTTGTGGACTATATTTACCATTATTCCTTTCTTTTTGTCAATATAAATCCAGAATTCCTCAATAAAAATTTATGTTATAAAAAAAAAAAAGCGTTAGAGGTGTTCCTTACCTTTTAAAAGGCGTGCAAGGTTTACCTTACCTAGAAAAGGCGGTTTGTCTAGACTGATTCCGGTGCGGCGCAGTAGATGAAGCAGAAGAGGGTAGACTTGCTATCTACCTTCACAATGGAGCTGATGGGAAAAAGTGGCAGTTGGGATAGAATAGCAAATTAAATTGGGCCCATGTGTGAGTACTGAGTGTGAGTACTGAGTGTAAGTACCATGTGCTCCTATGACAGGATTTTGCAAGTAATATGAAGGTTTCTGGTAGATAAATTGGTTCGATGTGAGATCATTAATTATTGTTTGTGAAATTAATTGCAGAGAGTAATTTATGAAAACGAGAAACTGGCAGAGAAGAGCATTTAGATTACACAAAATTAAAGTTAGATTTTTGGTAGGTCCATTTGTAACATCAAAGAGATAAGTATAGTTTTTTATATATATAGATTTTTTTCATGCGTAAGTTACTTGTAAATTTTGTGTTTTTGCTTTGTATTTTTTTTTTGCTCTGTCATGTTAAATCCAGCCGGTAACATTTTTTTTTTGTGATTTAATGATGTTTTTCTGCACTGCTCAAGGCTACCACCCCCTAGTATCCTTAAAGGTACAGAGCGGAGAAGTAAAAGCTTTCCCGGGAAAGATGAAATAATTACATATATAGTTGTGAGGATGCGGGACGTTGCTAACGCTGCAGGCTCGCATAGCAGTTGCTGGCATGGAGCGCCGAATGCGCTACTAGCCAGCAACTGCGGACCTTGCAAAATTTACGGACTTACGACAAACAAATACGAGACGCGTTACGACCCATTATGACCTCACAAAATACGACCTTACCACCCGAAACCTGCGCACATGAAAACATTAAAAACACAATAAATAAACACACCAAATACATAAAAATCTTACCTACAGCAAAGGGGGCAGCCAGGACCTCAAAAACTGAAGTTACACCTCAATTTCACTCGAAATAAAAGAGTTTAGACACCCGAAAATCCCGTAAGCGAGAGAAAAATGGCTGCCGAAAAAAAACAAAAACGTGGCTACAGCACTCTAAAGATGCAAAACACCACCAAACGCCTACAGATTTTCCGAAAAAGACGTACGAGATCTAAAAACAAGGATACAACCCGCGAGACCCGAAAAACATTACAAACACAATAAATACACACAACATACACATAAAAAGCTTACCCACTGCAAGGGGGGGGGGGGCACCCAGGACCTCTGCAAGTGAAGTTACACCTTGATTTAAGTCCAAATTACACAGTTTAGACACCCGAAAATCACCTAAGCGAGAGAAAAAATGGCCGCCGAACAAAACGAAAACGAGGCTAAAGGACCCTAAACACACAAAACACCACCAAACTCCTATGGATTTTCCAAAAAAGTTGGACTACATCCGAAAACAAGGATGCAAAATAAGCCACAGCAACACTAACTTACACAATCCGGAAGTACACAGCTACCCTAACGGATTTTGCTCGCGCACGCACACTATTTACACTACACACTGCACACATTCATGACACTTACACAGCAGCTCCACAGCACTGATGCTGCAGCAACATGAAAACAGATTGCCAGCTCTTCAACACAAAGCTTCCTGCATATATAATTTCACAATAGGTAAAGTATATTAATTTCTTATTTTATTAATTATTCATTGCCATACCAAAAACAAACAAACAACGCTGCTCATATCACACAAACAACCAAAAGCCTTGCAATGAGCGCCGAAGGTGCTCAGCGCAAGGCTTGCATTGAGTGCCGAAGGATCTTGGAACACCAACAAAATTAATTTTGCACACAAACAACATTACCTGCCTTACAATCTTATTGCCGTCGTTTTTTGACGGGCAAGTCGCTAGTGTATTATAATGAGTTACTTATGATTGCCTGTGCACAGAGTAGTTGTCTACCTGCACACCTAATAAGATGTATTGTGTTGCAATTTACTACTAGTAATAGGAGTGACCTACTCTGTTGTGCCCCAGGTGTTTTGCACCTTTTTCACCAGCATTGTCTCAACCCGTATTGCAGGTGTAATAATGATTTTTATGGAAATATTGATGAGATAACGGATTTAATGAGTGAGTTAAACAGTTATTTCAGTATAATTATGTTTTTATAGAAAATATTGTGTATTTATCTCCATAAAGTGTCATATGTAATTTGAGAAATTGGTTTTATGTCATAGAAACAATTTTGTTTTGATTATTTTGGTACAACAATGTTTAAGATTAGATTTAGATTAAAATGTGATTGTTTTTTGTTTTAGATTATTACAAGATGATTTGGAAATATCTATGCACATGTAAATTTCCCATGAGCTCACAATTATATATTATATGTTCTATGTTGTGTCTTGGCTTTATTGTCTGGATCCTGTTTTTATTTTTTTTATCAGCAGATTTTTAAGTGGGTAAGAAAAAAAATGTCTGTAAAAAAGATGTTTTCCAAGTGGTGAAAGGGGGGATTTTGTTTAAAGTGTGTGGAATGAGATGTTCATGTGTGACTCTGTGTATGGATTTTTTCTGTATGATCAGGTACTGTGGTTGAGTAAACATGGAGAGGAAAGTGACCTGAGTGTGCTGTTATTTGATGGGGAAATGTTCCTTGTAAATAACACCATTTTATGTTGTTTGTCTCGCCTGGTTTTTCTTAGCTTTGCTATTTTGACTGTTCAAGGGGGGGGGGGGGGGACAGTGTAATAGAATTGCTTATAGAGAATATAATCTGAAATCTGATTAATTTCGGATAAAAATTTGTGTTTATATGCCGTCGGCCATTTTGGATAATCATAATTAAGGTTTTACTTAGATCTGGTTCCGAATTATGTTAAATATTTTTTTTATACATATATCTGCTGGCAAAGAGAAAAGATGTAAAGATCTGGGAGAAAGCCACATACTCCTTGTCATCTACCTGAAGATCTGCACATGATGGCCTATTGCTTTGGTCAATGGATCTCGCTAACTATAAGAAAGTGATCCACCTGTTTATCATTTACCATATGATAAAAGAAGGACCTACCTAAGTGTGATGTGTAAGATTAGGCCTGTATGGAGTCTATGTTTTCACTGTGTTATCATTTTCCTATTTTCTACTCTGTACTATACCTGTCTTCCTTTTTACTGTTCTTTGGCTTGTAACATGTTTGCACCTTTTTCTATCAACTTGCTAGGATCTAGTACGTACTAACGTCTGATAAGGAATAGTAATTAGGGAAAGAAGAAGTTATCATGCATACACTCTGGGTTATTAGTAATATCAGTGCAAACTTTATTGGTTATTAAATTACATATATCATCTAAATGCCTCATAAGACAATAAGTATAAAGGGATATTGGTTCTATGGCCTAGTTATGGGTAATTGTTTAGAGAATTAAGTGAGGCCATTTTGTCTGCATTAACCATTGTATTTTATTTTACATATCTGGACTTTTATATCTATCGCACGTTATCTGGACTGTCTCTTGGTAACATATAATAGCATATGTGGATGTTTTTATCCACCCCATCATCCACCTTGTTATATGTATTTCATCACTTATTTTCATGGATTTATTGTTTTTTCATCAAGATTAGATTTTTTCTTGCTTGTGCTTTATAATCACTAATTGTAAAGCTTTCATTCAACAGACTAATATCTGTACTGTGTACTTTGTGCTATGGATTCCATTATTGAGAGACTTTTACATTATTCCACAGATCATATCAGATTATTAAAATTGCATTTTTTATTATGTATTTTCTTCTTTCTATGTATAATTTTGTTTTCTTTTTAAATGTTTTTGTTGGGAATGTATTAAGGTAAAAGGTGCAAAGGACTCCATGAGATAAGATCTAATATCTCCATGTTGTTGGAAACTCATCTGACTGAATTTTTAGGGACCTTGAGTCTCTTTCAATACCAGTGTGAAGATCTTAACTCTACTTCCTAATAAGTTTATATTTTTTTATGTTGTTTAGCTATATATGTGAAATGTATATTAAGTTTGCACCCTGTCATATTTGTATTCTTACTTTGACAATTTTAATTGTCATATGGGGGAGTGTTGTGGAGAATTACAAATATGCATACCATTATTTAGTATATATATATATATATATTTATATATATATATATATATACTGTATATACTCGAGTATAAGCCGAGTCTCGAGTCACCCCACTGTCTCTCACCCACCTCTCCCTCTCCTGTGTCTCTCCATCCCCCCTCTCCCTCTCCCGTGTCTCTCCACCCCCTCTCCCTCTCCTGTGTCTCTCCAACCCCCCCGCTCCTGTGTCTCTCCATCCCCCCTCTCCCTCTTCCGTGTCTCTCCATCTCCCCTCTCCTGTGTCTCTCTATCCCCCCTCTCCCGTGTCTTTCCATCCCCCCTCTCCCATGTCTCTTCACCCCCCTCTCCCGTGTCTCTCTATCCCCCCTCCTCAACCCCCCTCCTCACTTTACCCCTTTCTAATTACCTCTCCCTTTGCCCTCACTTACCTTCCATCAGCAGCTGCTCCTCCGCGCATCTTCCGGCTGCGTCGGGACCCGGCATATGCTAATGACGTGACGTCACATGCGCGTCACGTCATTAGCATTGGCCGGGTCCAGACGCAGCTGGAAGACGCGCGGAGGAGCAGCTGCTGATGGAAGGTAAGTGAGGGGAAAGGGAGAGGGGGAGGTAATGAGGAGGGAGGTAATGAGAAGGGAGAGAGGGAGGTAATGAGGAGAGAGGGAGGTAATGAGGAGGGAGGTAATGAGGAGGAAGGAGGTAATGAAGAGGGAGGTAATGAGGAGGAGGGAGGTTATGAGGAGGAGGGAGGTTATGAGGATGAGGGAGGTAATAAGGAGGGAGGGAGGTAATGAGGAGGGAGGGAGAAAATGGGGATGGAGGTTATGAGGAGGGAGGGAGGTAATGAGAAGGGAGGGAGGGAGGTAATGAGGAGGGAGGGAGGTAATGCGGAGGAGGGAGGTAATGAAAAGGGAGGTAATGAGGAGGAGGGAGGTAATGAAGAGGGAGGTAATGAAGAGGGAGGTTATGAGGAGGAGGGAGGTTATGAGGAGGAGGGAGGTTATGAGGAGGAGGGAGGTTATGAGGAGGAGGGAGGTAATGAGGAGGGAGGGAGGAAGTGGGAATGGAGGTTATGAGGAGGAGGGCGGTAATGAGGAGGAGGGAGAATGAGGAGGAGGGAGGATGAGGAGGGGGGTTGAGGAGGCGGGTTCAGGAGGGAGGATGAGCAGGGGAGTTGAGGAGGGGTTTGAGGAGGGTGATAAGGGAGGGGGAGGGCAAGAGACACGAGGGAGAGGGGGGAAAGAGAAACATGGAAGGGAGAGGGGGAAGAGACACAACACCCTCTCCCATGTCTCTCGATCCCCCCTCTCCCTCTCCCATGTCTCTCCATCCCCCGATCCCTCTCCCGTGTCTCTCCATCCCCCCGTTCCCGTGTGTCTCCATCCCCCCTCTCCCGTTTCTCTTCACCCCCCCTCTCTGGTTTCTCTTCACCCCCCCTCTCCCTTGTCTCTTCACCCCCCTCTCCCGTGTCTCTCCATCCCACCTCATCACTTTAACCCTTTCTAATTACCTCCCCCTCTCCCTTTTCCCTCACTTACCTTCCATCAGCAGCTGCTCCTCCGTGCATCTTCTGGCTGCGTCGGGACCCAGCATATGCTAATGACGTGACGTCACATGCGCGTCTTGTCATTAGCATTGGCCGGGTCCAGATGCAGCCGGAAGACGGCCGGAGGAGCAGTTGCTGATGGAAGGTAAGTGAGGGGAAAGGGAGAAGGGGAGGTAATGAGGAGGGAGGTAATGAGGAGGGAGGGAGGTAACGAGGAGGGAGGTAATGAGGAGGAGGGAGGCAATAAAGAGGGAGGTAATTGTAGCGGAACCCATCACTGTTTTACCCTGTTTTATGATTATTATGGTTAAAATATGATCCTACAATATGTATGCTGGTTTATGCTCTGCAGAATATTAGCCAGACTTTTGCAGACCTAGGCTAATAGATAATCCTATTACAGAGATTCAAGAGATAAGAAAGTTGTAAAGGATCCTTGCATTTTCCAAAGTGTTTTCATTCTCAGATAAGAACAAAGAAGTGTAATTGAATCAATGTCTGATTGTATCAAAGTTGCCAGGGAGGTGTGACCCACCTATTGTTCTCTTTATGTGTATTGTGTCGCCAAATATGGGCATGTGTATTGCCTGTGGGAAGAGATGGGTATAAGTATTTCTGCAATAACAAAATAAAGTCAGTATTCATTTGACTCCCAAATTGTGTGTCGTTCAATATGGGAGGTCGGGAATGGTGAAACTGTAGTGCCTCTTGGGTATTTTATCGTATACCAGCGGAGATTTTGGACTGGGTATTCCAGCTCCGTTACAGTAATGAAGAGGGAGGTAATGAGTAACAGGGAGGTAATGAGTAACAGGGAGGTAATGAGGAGGAGGGAGGTAATGAGGAGGAAGGGAGGTAATGAAGAGGGAGGTAATGAGGAGGAGGGAGGTAATGAGGAGGAGGGAGGTAAAGAGGAGGGAGGGAGGTAAAGAGGATGGAGGGAGGTAATGAGGAGGGGGGGAGAAAATGAGGAGGGAGGGAGGAAATGAAGAGGGAGGGAGGTAATGAGGAGGGTGGTTGCGGAGGGGGAGGTGGGTTGAGGAGGGGGGTTGAGGAAGGTGATAAGGGAGGGGGAGGGAAAGAGATACAGGGAAGGGAGAGGGTGGAAGAGACACAGGGGGAGAGGAGGGGGAAGAGACACAGGGGAGGGAGAGGAGGGGGAAGAGACACGGGAGAGGGGGGAGAGACACAGAGGAGGGAGAGGGGGGAAGAGAAACAGGGGAGAGAGAGAGGGGACACAAGAAAGGGGCACAGAGGGCACACAAGAGGGGGACACAGAGGGCACACAAGAGGGACACAGGGGGCAGCACACTTCCCACCCTCGGCTTATACTTGAGTCACTACGTTTTCCCAGTATTTTGTGGTAAAATAGGTGCCTCTGCTTATACTCGAGTATATACGGTATCTATCTATATATATATATATATACATGCACATAGTATACTTTTATTACCTAAAACTGTACTTGTTCATTATAGGCTATAAGGTAGGAAACAGTTAATTATGTATTCTTATAAATTAATTGTTTTTATTTTATAAGTGTAAACAAGTCCATATTTCTCATAATAAATTGTTTTCAAGAGACAGTAAACAACTATTTAGTCTAAAAAATAAGTATTTCAGTAGCTCATACAAGGCCAATATCTGACCTATGCGCAGAGATAATAAATAAAAGTGTTTTTGTGCATCTAGCATGACGTACCAAGACATGCTTGATAAGTGCTGATCACATATGTTATATTTTATTGGATCTACTAATATCAATAATCTTTCATTGGTTGTTGGTGGGTTATACCATGTTTCTAAAAGGTGAGAATGGATTATCCCAATGTCTTTATATAGACATTATAAAAGCTATGTTTTGTTTATATTTGTGCCCAGTAGTCCAGTTAGCCAGTAGCAGGAGACAAATGTAACTGGTCTTCTGTTGGTAATTCATTTTGTTACAAATAAATAAAATTAGAGGCCTCTGTGTTTTGGGTATCATGACTGGGTTTCAGAGTAAAAAGTGATTTGTGGGTAAGGTTTTTTTTTTCCAACACCACGCAAAATATTGACATTTTGGGACCAATTTGGATATTTCCACTTAGGGGTGTACTCACTTTTGTTGCCAACGGTTTAGACATTAATGGCGTGTAGGGTAATTTTTTTTTGAGGGGACAGCACATTTACACTCTTATACAGGCCGTACACTTACTACTTCACATCGTAGTAGAGGGTTATTTATACAGTGTTGTCACATGTAAAGATATAATAAAATATTTACAAACATGTGAGGGGTGTATTTACTTTTGTGAGATACTGTGTATACTATTGTGGTGTCTATTAGAAGAAGATGCGCTTTAGTGTACTGCAGGTAATGTACAGTAATGTATGTTGTAATGTATAGTGATGCTGTGTACAGAAACAGGGGAGGAAGTAGTTTATATTGTAATTTGATGTGTATATAAGAGATAATGTCTTGCATGAAATGCTGAGCGCTCTCTATTGTGTGCACTGTGTATACTGGAGGCAGTCTCTAATATTGTATCACACGCTATATACAGGAGGCAGTCTCTTGTACTGCACTGCACTCTATATACAGGAGGCAGTCTCTTGTACTGCACTCTATATACAGGAGGAAATCTCTTGTACTGCACTGCACTCTATATACAGGGGCTGTCTCTTGTATTACACTCTATATACAGGGGGCAGTCTCTTGTATTACACTCTATATACAGGAGGCAGTCCCTTGTACTGTACTGCACTCTATATACAGGGGGCAGTATCTTGTATTACACTCTATACACAGGAGGAAGTCCCTTGTACTGCACTGCACTCTATATACAGGTGGCAGTCTCTTGTACTGCACTGCACTCTATATACAAGGGGCAGTCTCTTATATTACACTCTTTATACAGGGGACAGTCTCTTGTACTGCACTGCACTCTATATACAGGTGGCAGTCTCTTGTATTACACTCTATATACAGGTGGCAGTCTCTTGTATTACACTCTATATACAGGAGGCAGTCCCTTGTACTGTACTGCACTCTATATACAGGTGGCAGTCTCTTGTACTGCACTGCACTCTATATACAAGGGGCAGTCTCTTATATTACACTCTTTATACAGGGGACAGTCTCTTGTACTGCACTGCACTCTATATACAGGTGGCAGTCTCTTGTATTACACTCTATATACAGGTGGCAGTCTCTTGTATTACACTCTATATACAGGAGGCAGTCCCTTGTACTGTACTGCACTCTATATACAGGTGGCAGTCTCTTGTACTGCACTGCACTCTATATACAAGGGGCAGTCTCTTATATTACACTCTTTATACAGGGGACAGTCTCTTGTACTGCACTGCACTCTATATACAGGTGGCAGTCTCTTGTATTACACTCTATATACAGGTGGCAGTCTCTTGTATTACACTCTATATACAGGGGGCAGTCTCTTGTACTGTACTGCACTCTATATACAGGAGGCAGTCTCTTGTACTGCACTCTATATACAGGGGGCAGTCTCTTTTATTACACTCTATATACAGGGGGCAGTCTCTTTTATTACACTCTATATACAGGGGAAAGTCCTGATTGCGCTCTTTTACATTGCATGATCTCTCTTACATACAGGGGAGGTCTCTCTCTTACATACAGGGGAGGTCTCTCTCTTACATACAGGGGAGGTCTCTCTCTTACATACAGGGGAGGTCTCTCTGCACATACAGGGGAGGTCTCTCTGCTGTCTCATTTCCTGCTGATTTGGGAGTTTGTTCCTTTTATGGGCACAGAGAGCAGGCAGGGTGAGGTCACAAAGAGACTGTCAGTGACTGCCCAACAAACAGAAGAGACAGACACAAAGGAGCTGCTCCTGATAGGAGATAGTGTGAGACACCCAGCCAGCTAGGAGACCACAGGAGACATACCGATAGAGTGACACAGCGGCCGGCCCCCAGCCTCGCCCTCTCCCCTCCCCTGGGCTGTCTCAGGCTCTCTCAGACTGTCTCTCACTTGCTGCCTGCACTCAGTCTCTGGCACTCAGAGGTAAGAGACGCTCTGTGTGAGTGTACCCTGGACTGGCAGCTAAAGGGTTAGTGCTCTCATGGACCTGAGAGGGGTGGGGGCTGAGATTGTACTCATGGGGGTCTGCTCTGGTATTGGGGGAGGGGGCTGACATTGTACTGGTGGGGGATCTGCTCTGGTATTGGGGGGCTAGGAAGAGATGCCCTAGTATTGAGAGTGTTTGGGAGCCTTGCTATGGTACTTTTACAGTTGGGGTGCCCTGTACTGGTATTGGGGGTCTAAGGGGTACTTCAATAGTGTTGGGGAGCATGCCTGTGATCCTGGGGACCCTACTCTGTCCTGGGGTGTCAATGTGGAGGTTGGGAGCCTTGCTGTGATACTAGGGAGCTCTCTTCGTGTATTGGGGGGCTGCCTGGCTATGCTTTGCCCTGTGTACCCCTCTCATGCCCTGCTTTGCCCCTGGGGTCTCCCTTGGCCTGCTTTGCCCCTGGGGTCTCCCTTGGCCTGCTTTGCCCCTGGGGTCTCCCTGACCCTGCTGGGGGTCTCCCTTGCTGTGCCCCTGGGGGTCCCCCTTGCCCTGCTTTGCCCCTGGGGATCTCCCTTGCCCTGTTTTGCCCCCTGGGGTCTCCCTGACCCTGCTGGGGTCTCCCTGACCCTGCTGGGGGTCTCCCTGACCCTGCTGGGGGTCTCCCTGACCCTGCTGGGGGTCTCTCTGACCCTGCTGGGGGTCTTCCTTGCTGTGCCCCTGGGGGTCCCCCTTGCCCTGCTTTGCCCCTGGGGGTCTCCCTTGCTGTGCCCCTGGGGGTCCCCCTTGCCCTGGGGATCTCCCTTGCCCTGCTGTCCCTAGCCCCCCACTCTCACTCCTGGCACTGGGTGTGTTCCTGGGCTACGTGTTACCTGGGGCTGGGTTACTGAGTCCAGCAGTCCCTCTGCTGATGTTGCTGTCTCTTCCTGTAGTTGTTTGGCCTGTCTGTCTAGCCCTTTGTAGTTAGCTCTGATTTATCTGGTGTCTCATTTTATATTCCTTTTCATGCTGTTGTTCTCTGTGGCTGTCTCTTTTGCTGCCCTGTTGCTCTTTCTTGGATTCCTGTCTCTTGTTTATTTGCATGGTTATCTAATCCATCTCTTTCTTTGACCACCCCCGGCCTGTCTCTCTCCTATGGCCACATCTGGGCTGTTATTGTCTCTGGCCAGCTTGCCCTTATCTATGGCCTTATTCTCTCCCTGGGCTTTGTTTTTAGTATGAGTCCCTCTAATGAATTCCAGATGTGAACTCTGCCACATCAGTCTATTGCTTCTCATCATTGGTGAAATGCAGCTGTCTCTTGCACTCTCTTCAGGGCTGGTTGCCCTTGTATCTGAAGCACTTTCACTTCTGTAATGTGATAATTACAGTCTCTTGGGATGTTTATCTTTCTTATTGAAACCAGTTTGTACCCAAGTCCTGTATGTCTCTGGCTCTATGATCTGGGTTTGGCCCCTGCCTAGAAGTTTCTTCCTGCTTCTAGAATACTGCCTTGCTGTCTCTTTGTATGCAGGACAGTCTCCTGTTGTTTCATGCACTCTCTGTCCATGTCCGCTTTTCCCCTGGCCGTCTTTCTATATGCATAGCACTCTCTACTTGCTGCCTCTGCACTCAGAGCAGTCTTTTGTTGCTCTGCTGTCTCTTTGTACTCTGAGCAGTCTCTTGTTGTTGCTCTGCTGTCTCTTTTGTACTCAGAGCAGTCTCTTGTTGTTGCTCTGCTGTCTCTTTTGTACTCAGAGCAGTCTCTTGTTGTTGCTCTGCTGTCTCTTTTGTACTCAGAGCAGTCTCTTGTTGTTGCTCTGCTGTCTCTGTACTCCGAGCAGTCTCTTGTTGTTGCTCTGCTGTCTCTTTTGTACTCCGAGCAGTCTCTTGTTGTTGCTCTGCTGTCTCTTGCTGTTGCTCCGCTGTCTCTTTGTACTCCGAGCAGTCTCTTGTTGTTGCTCCGCTGTCTCTTTGTACTCCGAGCAGTCTCTTGTTGTTGCTCCGCTGTCTCTTTGTACTCCGAGCAGTCTCTTGTTGTTGCTCTGCTGTCTCTTTGTACTCCGAGCAGTCTCTTGTTGTTGCTCACTGTCTCTGTTACCCCCAGCTCAGCTCTGTAATGCAAGCTAATGACTCCCAGCTGGGGAGCGGGGGGGGGGTGTAGCAGGGGGGCAGCGCTCCCTCCTCCCCCTGAAATCCTGAGGCATTGCTCACTCACCTCTTATCCCTTCACATCCTGAGTGAGCGAGACCTCCCCCACTCACAGTTACCTCATCCCTGCCCCAGGGCGCTCTCAGTGAGTTACCTCATTCCTGACCTGTAGGCCATAAACTTCCAGCCCATCAATCACATCTGCCCCTGGTGTTGGTGCAATATACCCAGTGGGGCACATTCCAGCGGGGCAGCTGTGTCATTGTACTGTATCCGCCCTCCTGCTTATGTTACCCCTATGTCTTTTATATCCCCCGAGCCACCAGCCTTGGGCCCCTATTCTATTTGAACACGTGAGAGTAGACGTGATGTATTATACTTTCATTACATTTCACAATAAATAATAATAAATAAATATAATAAAGTACATTATAACAGGACATATATCCCTCAATAATCTATATCTAATGGTAGTTCTATAAGTAAAGTGTTGGGTTCTTCGCATCCTCTATGTCCATGAGCACCAGCAGATAAACTCTCAGGGATTGCACCGGTTTCATGCATTATCAGTGCACCCCATTCTGGCTCTGTACCACTGCACCCCATTTCCGTAACATGCCCTGCACTTTCTCACCTTTAGCCCCTGTAGCACCCCATTCTGCCTGTACCACTGCACCCCATTCCTGTAACTTGCTTTGCACTTTCTCACCTTTTGCCCCTGTAGCACCCCATTCTGCTGTACCACTGCACCCCATTCCCGTAACAAGCCCTGCACTTTCTCACCTTTAGCCCCTGTAGCACCCCATTCTGGCTGTACCACTGCACCCCATTCCCATAACAAGCCCTGCACTTTCTCACCTTTAGCCCCTGTAGCACCCCATTCTGGCTGTACCACTGCACCCCATTCCCATAACAAGCCCTGCACTTTCTCACCTTTAGCCCCTGTAGCACCCCATTCTGGCTGTACCACTGCACCCCATTCCCATAACAAGCCCTGCACTTTCTCACCTTTAGCCCCTGTAGCACCCCATTCTGGCTGTACCACTGCACCCCATTCCCATAACAAGCCCTGCACTTTCTCACCTTTAGCCTCTGTAGCACCCCATTCTGGCTCTATACCACTGCACCCCATTCCTGTAATATCTCCTGCTGTCTCTATCCTATTACAGTCTGCCCTGCGCCCCCTTTTTTGTAACATGCCTAAGGCCATCTTGAGGTTTTATTAAGCCAGGCTCTTCAGTAGATGGATTGGGCAAACTGGGTGGGACATTTTGGGACCCAGTCATGACGCACACCCAGCTGTCTCTATCATTGCACCCCTTCATTAGGCACCCTCTGCTGGCTCTATCATTGCACCCCTTCATTAGGCACCCTCTGCTGTCTCTATCATTACACCCCTTCATTAGGCACCCTCTGCTGTCTCTATCATTACACCCTCTGCTGTCTCTATCATTGCACCCTCTGCTGTCTCTATCATTGCACCCTCTGCTGTCTCTATCATTGCACCCCTTCATTTGGCACCCTCTGCTGTCTCTATCATTGCACCCTCTGCTGTCTCTATCATTGCACCCCTTCATTAGGCACCCTCTGCTGTCTCTATCATTACACCCTCTGCTGTCTCTATCATTGCACCCTCTGCTGTCTCTATCATTGCACCCTCTGCTGTCTCTATCATTGCACCCTCTGCTGTCTCTATCATTGCACCCCTTCATTTGGCACCCTCTGCTGTCTCTATCATTGCACCCTCTGCTGTCTCTATCATTGCACCCCTTCATTAGGCACCCTCTGCTGTCTCTTATCATAGCACCCCTTCATTTGGCACCCTCTGCTGTCTCTATCATTGCACCCTCTGCTGTCTCAATCATTGCACCCTCTGCTGTCTCTATCATTGCACCCTCTGCTGTCTCTATCATTGCACCCTCTGCTGTCTCTATCATTGCACCCCTTCATTAGGCACCCTCTGCTGGCTCTATCATTGCACCCCTTCATTAGGCACCCTCTGCTGTCTCTATCATTACACCCCTTCATTAGGCACCCTCTGCTGTCTCTATCATTACACCCTCTGCTGTCTCTATCATTGCACCCTCTGCTGTCTCTATCATTGCACCCTCTGCTGTCTCTATCATTGCACCCTCTGCTGTCTCTATCATTGCACCCCTTCATTTGGCACCCTCTGCTGTCTCTATCATTGCACCCTCTGCTGTCTCTATCATTGCACCCTCTGCTGTCTCTATCATTGCACCCCTTCATTAGGCACCCTCTGCTGTCTCTTATCATAGCACCCCTTCATTTGGCACCCTCTGCTGTCTCTATCATTGCACCCTCTGCTGTCTCTATCATTGCACCCTCTGCTGTCTCAATCATTGCACCCTCTGCTGTCTCTATCATTGCACCCCTTCATTAGGCACCCTCTGCTGTCTCTATCTATCATTACACCCCTTCATTAGGCACACTTTGCTGTCTCTATCTATCATTACACCCCTTCATTGGGCACCCTCTGCTGTCTCTATCATTACACCCCTTCATTAGGCACCCTCTGCTGTCTCTATCATTGCACCCCTTCATTGGGCACTCTCTGCTGTCTCTATCATTGCACCCCTTCATTAGGCACCCTTTGCTGTCTCTATCATTGCACCCCTTCATTGGGCACTCTCTGCTGTCTCTATCATTGCACCCCTTCATTAGGCACCCTTTGCTGTCTCTATCATTGCACCCCTTCATTAGGCACCCTCTGCTGTCTATCATTGCACCCCTTCATTAGGCACCCTCTGCTGTCCCTATCATTGCACCCCTTCATTAGGCACCCTCTGCTGTCTCTATCATTGCACCCCTTCATTAGGCACCCTCTGCTGTCCCTATCATTGCACCCCTTCATTGGGCACTCTCTGCTGGCTCTATCATTGCACCCCTTCATTAGGCACCCTCTGCTGTCTCTATCATTGCACCCCTTCATTAGGCACCCTTTGCTGTCTCTATCATTGCACCCCTTCATTGGGCACTCTCTGCTGTCTCTATCATTGCACCCCTTCATTAGGCACCCTTTGCTGTCTCTATCATTGCACCCCTTCATTAGGCACCCTCTGCTGTCTATCATTGCACCCCTTCATTAGGCACCCTCTGCTGTCCCTATCATTGCACCCCTTCATTAGGCACCCTCTGCTGTCTCTATCATTGCACCCCTTCATTAGGCACCCTCTGCTGTCCCTATCATTGCACCCCTTCATTAGGCACCCTCTGCTGTCTCTATCATTACACCCTCTGCTGTCTCTATCATTGCACCCTCTGCTGTCTCTATCATTGCACCCTCTGCTGTCTCAATCATTGCACCCCTTCATTAGGCACCCTCTGCTGTCTATCATTGCACCCCTTCATTAGGCACCCTCTGCTGTCTCTATCATTGCACCCCTTCATTAGGCACCCTCTGCTGTCTCTATCATTGCACCCCTTCATTAGGCACCCTCTGCTGTCCCTATCATTGCACCCCTTCATTGGGCACTCTCTGCTGGCTCTATCATTGCACCCCTTCATTAGGCACCCTCTGCTGTCTCTATCATTACACCTCCTTCATGAAGTACCCCAGGTATTCTTGCTACCCCTGCACCCTCTGCTGGCACTCAATATATACCCTCTTTCCTATAGCCCCCCCTGCGGGCACTCTGTACATTGCCCCTATGGGCACTCTGTAAATACACTCTTTCCTATAGCACCCCCTTCTTGAAGCACCCCGGCTGTCTTATTATGCCTGCACCCCCTACTTGCCCTATATAAATTCTCCCTTTCCTATAGCTCCCCCTCCTTGCCCTATATAACCTTTCCTATAACTCTTCCCGCTGTCCCTCTATAAAATCCCTCTTTCCTATAGCCCCTCCCTGCAGGCTCTCTATAAAAACCCTCTTTCCTATGCTGGCTCTCTATAAATCCCCACTTTTCTATAGCGCCCCCTGCTGGCCCTCTATGGATCGCCCCTTTCCCATAGTGCCTCCTGCTGGAACCCTAATCTCTATCACCGCCCCCTCATTCCTATCCCAGCACTCCCCTTGTTACATCCTCCAGTGTGTGACATATTTCCTCTGATATGAGGCGGCCTTGGTATAAATGCTGAGCTATGCGGAAAACCCCCGGGAGGATTTCCATGGAAACGGGGAGAGACAGAAGGACGAGGCGCTCAGTCTTGGGCTGGCGGGATTGGATCATAGCGAGAGTTAAATTACACATAACTGCTCTGCAAATTAACCCTTCTGTAGGCCAAGGTGCTGCACTATAAGCATGTAACCCAACCAGCAATTTCCTACTGGCCTTTGTGGCAGTGAAAGGGTTTAGAAATAAAACATGTTGATTAGTATCGTCCATTGAGAATTTGATCCAAACACACAATACATTTTAAATAACCTTCTCCCCCTTGGTTTTTTTTTTTTTTTTTGCTCTGGGGAAACATAAGATTTATCTATTTCTTTGTTTGCTTATCCCGCCCTCTCTTCTTTTTTTCTGAACCACAGACTTCAAGATGGACCCAGCAGCACCAGCCACCCGTATGACCTCCTCCTTCACCATCAACATTTCCACTCCATCTTTTTACAACCCTACAAAGAAGTTTGCCCCGGTAGTGCCACCAAAGCCCAAGTTAAACCCATTTAAAGCGGAAGGTACTGATTCCCAGATTTCATCTACAGACTCCTATGAGCATGGATCGGGCCCCGGGATTCACCGGGCATTTGTGGGCAAAGTGGGCGAGTTCCCTGTATTGGCACCATCTGGTGGAGAACTTGAAGGTAACCGCAATTTAATAATGGCTTTCTTAGCGCCTGGCGCTATTTCTGTATAAGGCACTTCATTGTATATTAACAAAAAAGCAAATAAATAATAATAACAATGTGTATAAGGCATGTCAAAATATATGTACTAATAATAATAATAATAATAATAATAATAATAATAATAATAATAATAATAATAATAATAATAATAATAATAATAAAGTGTATAAGGCATGTAAAAATATATGTATTATTATTATTATTATTATTATTAAATGTTGACATGCCTTATACACTTTATTATTATTATTATGTGTAATTATTATTATTATTATTAATAATAATATAATTAAGAGACCCATTGCACATACCATAATGGAATGCCTTTTGCCTTAATTATTGATTTCACGTAATACTGGGGTGTAGCTGTCACATGATTTGGTGACTGGTTGCTCTGATTAGTTCTGATTTGTAATCTCTCCTAGAGTTAATACTAAAACATTAACTGCAAGCGAGCTACTCCAAGGTTCAGCTTACAAATGGAGTAAATTTACTCATTAACCCTTTCCCAGGTTTTAGAATGTTAAAAAGAGCTATTATGGATTATATACGTTCCGCAACATAATTAGCAATACATGAAAGGCTCTGGCTGTTTTACTTTAGCCCGCAGTGTATTGTCTTTCTTTGATGGATAATATGGGAATTATTATACTGCAGTGTCCCTTTAAATTATAAAATACGAGCAGGGCATATCTTAATAAACAGAAATGCGTCCCAAGCCAATTTACTTTTAAAATGTTATTTCTCCATGTTGTCTGAATGTCTGGCTGCTTGTTTCTTGCTACTGGAGCTCGTTCTTATCTCTGCTAGAACTACCGTGATATTACAATATATCTCTTTTCAGTTTTGTAACGGACACCACAAAGGTCTCATTTATTGCACAATTGGAAGCACAAAAATGCAGGTGGTTGCTGTTAAACATATTGAGAGGGCGCGTTAAATAACTGAGCTTGAAATGTTGTACCTTACCTTTATGTTTAATACGTCTCCCTAGGTCATCTAGGGTTGTTAACTAACTCTGACAGCGGGAGGAAATGAGGAAGAGAACCATGTCCTGTTGGAATGGATATATATATATATATATATATATATATATATATATATATATATATATATATATATATATAATGTAAAACTTCTGAAAACGAGGCTCAGCAAGGCCAGACACGCAGAACTTAGAAAATACACAACGGCAAACACCGTAACGCTTACGCCAGGCACGCAGGACTTTGAAAATAAAACCAATGGCAGTCACTGTGCGCCACGCAAAGTTTCAGCAGAGACACAGAGGAGAAACACACAGGGAAGGGGCAGGGGGCAGATGGTGGAAAGAGGTACATGGCAAGATGCCGAGGCCTGTATTGAGCTGTGAAGTAGATGGGAGGCTCGCAATGAGCCCCAAAGGCGCCCTGCACGGGGCTCACGATGGGCACCGAAGGTGCTCCGAGGAGGCAGAACATTGCATTGTGTGGCAAACCGCATTGCCAGGCTTCAGATTTTATTGCCGTCATTTTTGAGTAGCAAGTCGCCAGTATATATAATATTAGACACAAATTTTAACAATTCCATTTCACTGACTGTTATCAATTATCCAACTTGGCATGTTTTTCTTCCTGATCACAACTTTTGAGAGCAAGTAAATGGCCCTAGATAAGGAGTCTTGTCTAGGAGGAGGTCCGGAATATATAATTTAATCTGAAAATACCCAACTTTCAATTTCCTTTGTCGAACACGCCCATTCAAACCTGTAATTGTATTTATTTGAGTTGTTTCTCATGTGCCGCGTAGAAATGGAAAGAGTCTCCAACTCTACACTTTTTATTGCATAATGACTACTGTCTTATGGGGTATCAGAATCTCAGCCGAAGTTGTTCATCCATCTCTGGAGGAATGTCCAACTTTTTGCTGTAACTATTTTTTTAAGGTGATATTTTCTGTTACACTCAGCGCACATGTGCAAACGAGTAACATCTCATGTGTTGTGAGTTATCTGATGTTCCCTATATGACCATCAATAAGCTCTTCTCTCTCCTGCAGATTTTGTCCTGCCACCTCCACCACCCACTGAGGACTCTCCTACGTCCCCAACGTCTTCCTTCCCACCGCCCCCACCTTCTTTTGGAGATGATGTTGGGTCCCCCACTGGCTGCTTTCCACCCCCTCCCCCACCTGACTTTCCTGAGCTTTTCCCACCCACAGTAGAAGAACACTTCCCCTCTCCACCTCCTTTGGAGGATGACGCTGATGAAATCACGGGAGGAAGTAACATTCAGGTAGCAGAACATTAAATGATTAATTCAAAGGTAGGGAACGTGTTTCATTGTGTGCATTTTTACTGATCTGTTTTGTTGTCTATTTGACAGGTTATTCCAATAGAAGATCCAATTTGTGTGGTTCCTCCACCACCTCCTGCACCTCCAATATTTTCCCCAAAACCTGTTGCACCTCTACCTACAGCCCCTAAACCTGTTGCTCCTTTACCTGTAGCCCCCAAACCTATAACATTTGTCCCTAAATCCACTGTTGCTGGTCACATATTTTCCCCTACACCGTCAGCTCCTCCACCTGCCCCAATACCACCTTCTACTCAAACCTTTACTCCTGCCCCAACACCACCTTCTACTCAAACCTTTACCCCTAAACCAGTCACTCCTCCCACATTCACTCCTAAACCAGCCACGCCTCCCACATTGACACCTAAGCCCTCTGCCCCACACACTTTCAGTCCAAAGCCCTCTGCCCCACACACTTTCTCTCCTAAACCTTCTGCTCCTCACACATTTACTCCCAAGCCTATCGATCCACCAATAGAAGTTCCCAGTCCTCAACAGAAATTTCAGTCCCCGCAGCCAGGTCCCAAACAGATTGACCCTCCTGCTCCCTCAAATCTGTCAAGTACCCGAGCACCTGGATTTAACTTAGTGCAACAACGAGAGAGGCCTCAAGTGCTTGAAAAACCAAGAGCTGATCATGAAGGTTCTCAACCTGAACATGTCCGGAATCTACGTCCTCAGACTGAAAATGGCCGAAGTTTTGGGACTCAGTCTGAGAGTGTCAGGAGCCCATGGAACCAGACTGAAAATGGTGGCAGGGGTTTTGGATCAAAGTCAGAGCTTGGCAGAAGCCCTGGGCCACAGACTGAGAATGGACGGAATCTGGGGTCCCAACCAGAGAATGTTAGAAACCTAAACACACAACCTAATGCAATACAGAACCTTAAACCTCAACCAGAGAGAATCCAGAATCAAAGATCACCGGCTGAGAATAGCCAGAGTAGAGCACCTCAACCCAATACGCATAGACAGCTTGAGCCGGTGAGTGATAAACAAAGTGACGAACCTTGACTCCATGGAATGTCTCCAGATTTGCAGAGACTTGAGAACTCTTGTGTTTATTTTTTAGGATCAGGCTTCAGGTACACCAGGGCTAAATATGAAGGAAGTGGAGGAGTTAGAGATGCTGACACAGCAACTTATGCGGGAGATGGATAACCAGCCCACTGCTGAGCCACACACAATGGGTATGTAGTCATACATGCTGCTGTTGTTCAGCCATGTCCAACTCTCTGTGACCCTATGGACAGCAGTGCGCCAGGCGCATCTATCATTTTGTCACTGGTTGTGCTTATCCATAAGGTTACCTTGGCAAAAATACTGGAGTGGGTTGCCAGTTCCTTCTCCAGTGGACCCTGATTTGTCTGACCTCTCTGCTTAGACCTTCCCATCTTGGGTGACCTTACATGGTAAAGTTCACAGTTTCATTGAGGTGCACAAGCCCCTTCACCAAAACATGGTAGGGCTCATACATACTTTACTTTTTTTAAGTTTGTCTGAGTGCGTTGGACTGGTTGACTTTAGAATCTATTGGTAGACGTTCATCTACTAACAGGTTCAAGTGCTTGGTATTTCCATGTGGTTGTAATTGATCAGGACAGTTTTTTTTTTACTAGCTACATCACAGAAGCCTTATATGTGTATGTAGTTTGAGGATGTAAGTTATCTTAACCCTACATTCCACAGATCTTATAACCATTGCTCTCCAATCTTATCGCCAGATCATAAATAACCCTCACACCATGTATAATGATCCTTCATTTAAACAATTACACTCCATGGGCCCCAGCTGGCTTGAAATAAATTGTCAAGTGTCTGAGTGAAGTAGAGACATAAGTGGTTAACCCAAGGTCATTGGGGACACGTGAATTTCCAAGTGTTTATATAATGGCGGCGATGGCGTGTTCCATTTATACGGTTGGACTGTTCCTTGGCTTGTCTCTAGTTTCAGCTGATTTTTCTCAGCTGTTTCACAGTGGAATTTTCTTAGCTAACCATTGCTGCCCTCCCTCCCACTGGCTTGTTCTTGGAACCATCAGGTTTAGATTTAAAGCTCAATGGAAAAGAAATATGTACATATATATAAAAAGCTATAATCCTGTCAGTCAACCAGCAAATGGGCAGCTCTGTTCCTCCACCGCTGACCATAAATTTATTTGCAAGTTATTTTTTTTCTCCTAATTTGTCCGAGCTATCAACTGGTTAAAAATCTTCAATTCATCACCTGATGCCCTTAGGAGATTTTGCTTTAATTTGAAAAATGTAATAGAATATTTTTATGGCAGTCAATGGGGGTGGGGGATTCTGTCTATAGAATGGGTAGTCTGGATGGTACTATATATTCTATATGTATATGCCAGTCTGGGGGGGTCTGTCCATAGAATGGGTAGTCTGGATGGTACTATATATTCTATATGTATATGCCAGTCTTGGGGGGTGGGTTGGTGGGGGGTATTCTGTCTATAGAATGGGTAGTCTGGATGGTACTATATATTCTATATGTATATGCCAGTCGTGGGGGGGGGGTGGGGGGATTCTGTCTATAGAATGGGTAGTCTGGATGGTACTATATATTCTATATGTATATGCCAGTCTTGGGGGGTGGGTTGGTGGGGGGTATTCTGTCTATAGAATGGTCAGTCTGGATGGTACTGTATATTCTATATGTATATGCCAGTCTTGGGGGGGGGGGGAGAATTCTGTCTATAGAATGGGTAGTCTGGATGGTACTGTATATTCTATATGTATATGCCAGTCTTGGGGGGGGGGGGGGAGAATTCTGTCTATAGAATGGGTAGTCTGGATGGTACTATATATTCTATATGTATATGCCAGTCTTGGGGGATGAGGGCGGGGGGATTCTGTCTATAGAATGGGTAGTCTGGATGGTACTATATATTTTATATGTATATGCCAGTCTTTAGGGGTGGAGGTGGAGATTGTGTCTATAGAATGGGTAGTCCAGATGGTACTATATATTCTATATGTATATGCCAGTCTTGGGGGGTATTCTGTCAGTAGAATGGGCAGCCAAGATGGTACCGTAGACTTCCCTCCCATCTTAATCTATATTTTAAGCCTATTAATAATGTTCTGATTTACTAATTATGTGTGAAATTCCATGAAAAAGTTGCTTAAACAAGGGAACATTTTTTAAATATGCTAAACACCCCCAAAAATGTAAAATTAAAAAATATTGGCTCCCAGGCTCTTAATTTTTGTTGAACTTTGTCCTGCCTTATATCTCAGATAAATCAACTCAATCAGATAACCCTTATTATATATTTGCTACAATAATCTAAGTTGTTTTTATATAGACCTCTATTAAAATTATTTTTTTCTGTTCTTAAATTATTGGAGATCAAAGGGAGAATTGACGTATAATGAGTTCAGGAGATTTTAATTTATTTTTCTATATTCCTGAATTCCTATTGTTTTTTTTTTTTGACTCGTTAGCATATTACTTCTAGAACAACTTGTTTTATGTTCGATATTGGGGCATATTTATTAATTGTGTAATTATAATTATGAAGAGTGAGATAGCTGAGAGTGTCCAGTAATCTAGATAAATAATCAGAGTAATAGTTAACGTTCTAGTTAGCATGACAAGTTTTCGAGAGTTGCCCCTCTCTTTGTCAAGTCAGAAGCAATTCGAGTAAGGCACGAAGTGAGAGAGCCGGTGACAGACTTCAATTATGTACTGATCAGTCAAGTGTGCAGGTCTCTATACAAGGTTTTTTGTTGTTGTTTTGTTTCTTTTATTTATTTTTCTATACAAAACAGACATTATCAGCCCATTTTTTCCCCAAGGTCTTGATTTCGTTAGACTAAATGAACCACTTCTTCCCAACTGGGAATCTGAACATTTTTCCAATATTTTGCCATAACCCATTTAGCCACCAACGGGATATGAGAAACCAGAAATTTACAATCTGGGAGAAATATCTAAATTTCCAGGTGTAATGCCATACATTCTAAATTAAACAGAGTTTCTATTCCTGTTATTTTAGATAACTGTTCCTTACAATAGAGCCAAAAGGGCTGATTTTTTTTTTTCACACTCTTACCATATATGTCGGAGGGTTCCTTGATTTCCGCAACCCTTCCAGAAAGTGTGTTGAGAGGAGGTATCAAATCTACTAATATCTGTAGGGACCAAATGCCATCTCTACACAAGGTTTGAGATAACAAAGAGAGTAATACAGTATGAGTTAGGGTTGCTTTTCTTAATATGTGGGGATATATACAACCCTAATAAAGCATGAGAAGAAATGTAGCTGGGTCACAAACATTTTTTGATAATGTGATAGAAATATTAAGTCAATGTCTTAGGTGATCATCTTCATTTCAAATGTTTTTCTCTCCTGGGGTTAAAAGGAAGGATAAGCAGAGCTTTCCATGGGGCCAGTTTATGATGGGGTATTGGACCATCCTTTGACTTATCCCCACATTGATAAGTGTACTTTGATGTGACTTGTCCCCCATATTTATTACCATGCAATATGACTTATTCCCTCCGTGTTCTCCTGACTGTCTATTGGTAATGTCTCCTCAGATCTCTGTAATTTCTGCGGCAAAGGGCTGTCTCGCACCGAGACCGTTGTGAGAGCTGGAGAGCACCTTTATCACGTGACGTGTTTTACATGTTCCAAGTGTGACCAACAGCTCCAGGGGCAGCAGTACTACGAGAGCGCCGGGAGACCCATGTGCGAGGAGTGCTACCAGGTACGGCTGTCACTTACTGCGCATTTAGTGTCACATTAATATACTCCTCAAGTAGCTCCTAGTAGGTGACACCTTCCACAAAACAAAAAGACGTAAACATTCTACATATAGGTGGCAGAGACAAGTGCCAAAAGTGTTTTCTTCAAGTCTGTTCTTCTCATATGGAGAAGAGCGTGTAACTTTATACTCCCTAATAAGTGTTATATGGTATGATTTAAAACTACAGATAACAAGTATCTTATTGGTTGAATGTTACTTTTTGTTTCCTAAACTAGCATATATGTTTCTGATCCACCCACCCATTCACAAAGATTAATATATCTTGTTAATTAAAGGTCATTACTGATTATTAGGTTTTGAGTTCACTTTCTTCAATACAGGACATCTAGAAAACTAAAGATTTGTCACGTTTGATGTATATAATGTGGCTGATTTAGCGTCCTTCGTTTTCGATGTTGTGCAACTTTTTCGTAATATCCGTAGCTGTTTGGTGGTGTGTTGCGTGTTTATGGTGGTGTTTAGAGACCTTTAGCCTCGTTTTTGTTTTGTTCGGCGGCCATTTTTTCTCTCGCTTAGGTGATTTTCGGGTCTTTAAACTGCGAAATTTGTGGATAAATGTTGGTGTAACTTCACTTGCAGAGGTCCTGGGTGCCCCCCCTTGCTTGTGAGTAACCTTTTTATGTGTTTGTTGTTTCTATTTATTGTGTTTGTAATGTTTTTGGGGTCGCGCGGATTGCGTCCTTGTTTTTTAATCTCGTAGTTGTTTTTTGGCAAATCCGTAGGTGTTTGGTGGTGTTTTGCGTCTTTAGACTGCTGTAGCCTCGTTTTCGTTTTTTTCGGCGGCCTGGATGCTCCCTCTTCCTATAAGTAAGCTTTTTATGTATTTGTTGTGTGTATTTGTTGTAGTTTTCATGTGCGCGTGTTGCGGCCGTTTTTTGTGAGGTCGTAATGGGTCGTAACGTGTCCCGTATTTTCCTTGCGTAACGACGTAAATTTTGCGAGGGTCGCAGTTGCTGGCAAGGAGCGCCTTTGGCGCTCCTTGCCAGCAACTGTCGCCCTCACTTCGCGCTACGCGAGCCCGCAAGCGTGAGCAACGGCTTGTATGCTCACAACGGCTTGTATGCTCACAACCATATATGTGATTGCTTGTAGTTATTGTATCATATTTGCCCTAGGGGGGCCTTCTCTTGTCTTCTTGCCCTGGGGCTATGGGGGGGACCTTCTTGCCCTGGGGCTATGGGGGGGACCTTCTTGCCCTGGGGCTATGGGGGGACCGTCTTGCCCTGGGGCTATGGGGGGGACCTTCTTGCCCTGGGGCTATGGGGGGGACCTTCTTGCCCTGGGGCTATGGGGGGACCTTCTTGCCCTGGGGCTATGGGGGGGACCTTCTTGCCCTGGGGCTATGGGGGGGACCTTCTTGCCCTGGGGCTATGGGGGGGACCTTCTTGCCCTGGGGCTATGGGGGGGACCTTCTTGCCCTGGGGCTATGGGGGGGACCTTCTTGCCCTGGGGCTATGGGGGGGACCTTCTCTTCTGGCCCTGTGGGTGGCGGGGACCTTCTCTTCTGGCCCTGTGGGTGGCGGGGACCTTCTCCTCTGGCCCTGTGGGTGGCGGGGACCTTCTCCTCTGGCCCTGTGGGTGATGGGGACCTTCTCCTCTGGCCCTGTGGGTGGCGGGGACCTTCTCCTCTGGCCCTGTGGGTGGCTGGGACCTTCTCCTCTGGCCCTGTGGGTGGCGGGGACCTTCTCCTCTGGCCCTGTGGGTGGCGGGGACCTTCTCCTCTGGCCCTGTGGGTGGCGGGGACCTTCTCCTCTGGCCCTGTGGGTGGCGGGGACCTTCTCCTCTGGCCCTGTGGGTGGCGGGGACCTTCTCCTCTGGCCCTGTGGGTGGCGGGGGCCTTCTCCTCTGGCCCTGTGGGTGGCGGGGGCCTTCTCCTCTGGCCCTGTGGGTGGCGGGGACCTTCTCCTCTGGCCCTGTGGGTGGCGGGGACCTTCTCCTCTGGCCCTGTGGGTGGCGGGGACCTTCTCCTCTGGCCCTGTGGGTGGCGGGGGCCTTCTCCTCTGGCCCTGTGGGTGGCGGGGACCTTCTCCTCTGGCCCTGTGGGTGGCGGGGACCTTCTCCTCTGGCCCTGTGGGTGGCGGGGGACCTTCTCCTCTGGCCCTGTGGGTGGCGGGGACCTTCTCCTCTGGCCCTGTGGGTGGCGGGGACCTTCTCCTCTGGCCCTGTGGGTGGCGGGGACCTTCTCCTCTGGCCCTGTGGGTGGCGGGGACCTTCTCCTCTGGCCCTGTGGGTGGCGGGGACCTTCTCCTCTGGCCCTGTGGGTGGCGGGGACCTTCTCCTCTGGCCCTGTGGGTGGCGGGGACCTTCTCCTCTGGCCCTGTGGGTGGCGGGGACCTTCTCCTCTGGCCCTGTGGGTGGCGGGGACCTTCTCCTCTGGCCCTGTGGGTGGCGGGGACCTTCTCCTCTGGCCCTGTGGGTGGCGGGGACCTTCTCCTCTGGCCCTGTGGGTGGCGGGGACCTTCTCCTCTGGCCCTGTGGGTGGCGGGGACCTTCTCCTCTGGCCCTGTGGGTGGCGGGGACCTTCTCCTCTGGCCCTGTGGGTGGCGGGGACATTCTCCTCTGGCCCTGTGGGTGGCGGGGACCTTCTCCTCTGGCCCTGTGGGTGGCGGGGACCTTCTCCTCTGGCCCTGTGGGTGGCGGGGACCTTCTCCTCTGGCCCTGTGGGTGGCGGGGACCTTCTCCTCTGGCCCTGTGGGTGGCGGGGACCTTCTCCTCTGGCCCTGTGGGTGGCGGGGACCTTCTCCTCTGGCCCTGTGGGTGGCGGGGACCTTCTCCTCTGGCCCTGTGGGTGGCGGGGACCTTCTCCTCTGGCCCTGTGGGTGGCGGGGACCTTCTCCTCTGGCCCTGTGGGTGGCGGGGACCTTCTCCTCTGGCCCTGTGGGTGGCGGGGACCTTCTCCTCTGGCCCTGTGGGTGGCGGGGACCTTCTCCTCTGGCCCTGTGGGTGGCGGGGACCTTCTCCTCTGGCCCTGTGGGTGGCGGGGACCTTCTCCTCTGGCCCTGTGGGTGGCGGGGACCTTCTCCTCTGGCCCTGTGGGTGGCGGGGACCTTCTCCTCTGGCCCTGTGGGTGGCGGGGACCTTCTCCTCTGGCCCTGTGGGTGGCGGGGACCTTCTCCTCTGGCCCTGTGGGTGGCGGGGACCTTCTCCTCTGGCCCTGTGGGTGGCGGGGACCTTCTCCTCTGGCCCTGTGGGTGGCGGGGACCTTCTCCTCTGGCCCTGTGGGTGGCGGGGACCTTCTCCTCTGGCCCTGTGGGTGGCGGGGACCTTCTCCTCTGGCCCTGTGGGTGGCGGGGACCTTCTCCTCTGGCCCTGTGGGTGGCGGGGACCTTCTCCTCTGGCCCTGTGGGTGGCGGGGACCTTCTCCTCTGGCCCTGTGGGTGGCGGGGACCTTCTCCTCTGGCCCTGTGGGTGGCGGGGACCTTCTCCTCTGGCCCTGTGGGTGGCGGGGACCTTCTCCTCTGGCCCTGTGGGTGGCGGGGACCTTCTCCTCTGGCCCTGTGGGTGGCGGGGACCTTCTCCTCTGGCCCTGTGGGTGGCGGGGACCTTCTCTTCTGGCCCTGTGGGTGGCGGGGACCTTCTCTTCTGGCCCTGTGGGTGGCGGGGACCTTCTCCTCTGGCCCTGTGGGTGGCGGGGACCTTCTCCTCTGGCCCTAGGTTGTGCCTCTGTAGACACTCTATGATGTATGTGTATACCTCTGTGGCCTCCGCAGCGCTCTCCAAGCCGTGCAGTCCAACACAATACTATATCAGGGAGTAATCACTGCACTGAGCACCTAAGGGGATGGAGACGTTTTTAGTTAATTACACAATTCCAGGCCGACTCCTTGCAAGGAAAGTCTGTGTCCTCTCACTGTGAAGTACGGGCCATTTGCACACACAGACAGTCCCACTGAGTGACTGCATTATATGGCAGAGCGTTTAGTGTGTGAGTCACTGGGAGCCTTTTGTGATCTCTGAGCACTTTCTATTATCAGTGCAAGGGGTTTATTAGAGCGTTGGGCGTGTAGTCTGAATAACTTCATTAGTAATCAAGTAACGTGTGACAGATACGCTGAGCTCACAGACAGGTGTTACTCAGAGTAATACGTCTGGCTGAGAGCGCTGAGGGATACCTGGTCTCTGTCATTCTGCACACATTAGACTGCTGAGTATATGACATGTTTCTGCCTGTCTATATCGTAGCGCCAGGATCCGTCCGAGTTCTCTCTAATTCCTATGTTATTCTTTTGAAGAGATCTTTCAACTTTGAAAAAAGGGACTCTGTGGAGTAACCTATGAATTAGAGAGGTCTCCCTTCCCTAGATTGTAAGTACTTTGGAGCAGGGCCTATGTCTCCTTTAAAAGCACATTTTATTGTACATGTATATAATGCTCCATCATGTCTGGGCTCCAGAAATAAACATCTTGAAAGCATTCCAAGTTCATTTATGTTTCCGTGCGTGTATCTTCACAGCATTTATTATTCAGATGATGATATATTTAAAAAAAAATTGATAATTTGTGTAAAAACACAATTTTATGCATCTTGCGAAAATGTATAACTAGATCCCTATATATAGATGGATGGATAGATTTCCTATTGGCAGAAAACAATATTATATATATATATATATATATATATATATATATATATATATATATATATATATATATATATATATATATATATATATATATATATATATATATATATAAATAATCTCAAGGAAAGCACAGACACAGCTATGCAATACCTATGTCTGTCTCATTTGCATTTTGTTATAGAATCTTTGTATGTCTCTCAGAATACAGGAAGCTGCGCACTCTCTGTCTGTCTGTCTCTCTCTCTCATACACATGTTGAGTTACGCTATCTGTCTCTCAGGACACATTAGAGTGCTGTGCTGTCTGTGAGAAGAAGATCACGGAGCGCTTGCTGCGGGCGATGGGGAAAGCTTAT
Source organism: Discoglossus pictus (assembly GCA_027410445.1). Classification (NCBI taxonomy): domain Eukaryota; kingdom Metazoa; phylum Chordata; class Amphibia; order Anura; family Alytidae; genus Discoglossus; species Discoglossus pictus. The sequence goes on from CM050171.1 coordinate 121,248,042, forward strand.
CACCCGTCCTGCTTCAC